>JAECUM010002801.1:0-185000 GCA_016617855.1 Megalonaias nervosa
ACATTTAGCTAGACACATGTACGATTAACTAGATTTATGAGGAATGGCCGCCATTGAAAAGCCATAATGTACGGATTGGTTCAGCCAAAGTCAGGAGTTATCGATATATAATTAAGGGCTTAGTTTGTTAAACTTACTGGAACCGAGTTCAATTCCTGGTTTGTATGGAAGCTGACAGTTGGGACATTGACCAGAAAATAGTTGGTAGCCATTTGTTGTCAGACGTTGTGCAGTGTTTCAATGTTAGTGAGGCGGGAATTTTATGTCATTCTGATTGGTTACGCTGTGGAAGGGGGCATGGGTTCACATGAAAAACTATCAGTTTAAATGTGCAGTAGTGGAACTTGCAACTCAGTCTGCACTTTTCTACAAGAGAAAAGAACAAGAACAGAGGTCTCCGAGAAATTTAATGAGTAAATCTCTCGTAAAAAATCATCCAAGTGGATAAACGATTGTCTGGAGAATTGACAGACACCAAAAGCTTGAAACACAAGGTGAGATAGTTTCGGGAAGAGACATGTTTTACAACCCAAACAGAGTGGAAAGCCAAAAAGGGAAAAATACGAGATACCAAGAATTTTGGAGAGGGAAGTAGAGCGAAAAGGACTTACCGGCGCGAAGGAGCCAGAAGTACAGTCTGAGTGGACCTTTTGGACGGAACCGAACACCAGGTTATGAATCGATGCAAGGCAGTGTTATTCGATTTCTCACTTGGTTAAATGATGATTTGATTCTATCGTAAACAGAATTGGCTATTTTTATAATCTTATTTGCATTTTGAAATTCCTTAATTAGTTTGATTCAAAAAGAAAGAAGTGTATCTTTCGAATTGTAACGTTTATATCATTTGCTTGTGAAATTTTATTGTTTTTGGAATTTGATTAAATTTTGTCTTTATTTGTAACGGGGGCTCGTGTTATTCTGTTCTATATATTAGCTCAGATTATCTATTTATTCCACCCATAAGTCATACTTTGTATTGACCTTACTCGATACCAGGCAAATTTCACCGTTGGCGATCACCTCTAGATACAAAAGCCAAAACCAGTAAACCCGCCACAAATAAGTTGAGGAGGGGTTTACCACATGGAAAATATATGGTAGGTATATGTTGCAATCTTGTTCTAAGGCACTGATGGAAGGTTTTGCAGGTTACTTCTGGTGAAAGAAACACTCGGGACTATTTCTATCTGTCAAAATCTGTAAATGCTTTTTAGGTGAGCCATTTGATACATAAGGACAGAAGCCATTTGGCAATCCTCTGCAGACAGATCTGACAGCTGTGATCACCATTATAGTGTTGTGCAAAGTCTTATGAATTTTTTCAGTAAGACTGCATTTGGTGATGGCAGGATTGAAATTTTATATCTATGGCGTAGAGAGGTTGTTTGGGTTGCCATTAAAGTTTCCATCACATGAAACAAGTTTATTTTTATATGAACTCATTTTAGAAACTTTATGAAAAGTCTTGAAGGCATTGAGGGAATGTAGTTATTTGACATTATTTTCTAAATTTTTTTTATTTTTTACTTTTATTTTATATTTTATATACATTCTAAATATTTTTACACCATCACTTTTTTTATCTTTTGTTGTAATATTTGGAAGAGTTTAAGTTCCTAAAGTTTATTTTGGAGTTCTTGATACATCTTTTTTTCTGAACTTACCCTTAATTTTACACAATCTAAGTATCATGCTGATGTGTTTTTAAACACTTTACATACATTTTTGCAGCCAGGAGTTATAAGAAACACACTGCCATTTCTCAAATGCAGGGCTACTCATAGGAAACAGACTGACATCGCTCATATGCAGGACTTCTCATAGAAAACAAACTGCCATCACTCATGCATTTGACTCATCATAGAAAACAAACTCACATCTCTCATGTGCAGGACTTATCATAGAAAGCAAACTGTCATCTCATGTGCAGGACTTATCATAGAAAACAAACTCTCATCTCTCATGCAGGACTTGTCATAGAAAACAAACTGTCATCTCTCATGTGCAGGATTTATCATAGAAAACAAATTGTCATCTCATTCAGAACTCATAACAGAAAACAAACTGTCATCTCTCATGTGCAGGACTTAACACAGTAAACAAACCCTCATCACTCATATGCAGGACTTGTCATAGGAAAGATACTGTCATATTCATATGCAGATCAGATCAATCTAAAAGAAAATGGGAAGGGAAATATAAGCTTTACTGAGCATAGTTTTCTAAATAATAGAGTAGAAATTAATATTGAAAAGCATTAAAAGTGGAAATATGTAAAATAATATGTACAATGTCATAATATTAGCATCAATGTTAAAACTTATAAATATATATATATATATATATATATATATATAATGCATTGCAGGAAGTACTGGATTTATGATACACATTTTTCACTGCCATGGCAATAACACAATAATCATGAAATTTGAAGTTGTTCTTAGATGCTTACTTGACAAGTGTAAAATATGGCTGCCTTCCAGTAAAGACAACTCAAGTTCAGATCCAGCAATGAGTGAATTATTAGTTTTTTTTTCTTGATGTGCTATTTTACTTTGAATCGGGAAAGTGAATAATATAACTTCATATTTTCTTTGTGAATAATCATAAAACAGTAGAACATCAACTGTAAAACGTGATCACTGTGTGGGATCCAGTAAGAAATTTGTTGCTTCAGTCTGTTATTTTGTACATATTAATCAGCCTCCTCTCTCTCCCTTCTTATAATCAGCCTTCTCTCTCCCCCATCTTATAATCAGCCTTCTCTCTCTCCCATCTTATAAACAGTCTTCTCTCTCCACCATCTTATAAACAGCATTCTCTCTCCACCATCTTATAATCAGCCTTCTCTCTCTCCCATCTTATAAACAGTCTTCTCTCTCCACCATCTTATAATCAGCCTTCTCTCTCCTCCATCTCATAATCAGCCTTCTCTCTCCCCCATCTTATAATCAGCCTTCTCTCTCTCCCATCTTATAAATAGTCTTCTCTCTCCCCCATCTTATAATCAGCCTTCTCTCTCTCCCATCTTATAAACAGTCTTCTCTCTCCACCATCTTATAATCAGCCTTCTCTCTCCAACATCTTATAAACAGCATTCTCTCTCCCCTATCTTATAATTAGTCTTCTCTCTCCCTCTTCTTATAATCAGCCTTCTCTCTCCCCTGTCTTATAATCAGCCTTCTCTCTCCCCCATCTTATAATCAGCCTTCTCTCTCCACCATCTTATAATCAATAACAAATCAGTAAGAACACTTTGTAGGGTCATGGTTCACACAGGCATGATAAAAAAAAAATCAATAAAAAGGACTTCATTCATGGTCAGTTTGCTTGAAAATTGAAAGTAACAAATAGGATTATGTAAATGATACAGAGTGTGTGTGTGTGTCCCCCAGTATCACAGCAGTCATCAGTTATCTAGATCAAATAATCAAATTGTATCTAAGGCATATCAATCACTGTTACAGAAAGTTTTGCTTGTGATCTGAGAAACTTGGATTTCAGTGCTACTAAAATATTCTCCTTTCTTTCCCATAGTTATGGATGGTTTATCATATTAACTCAGTCTTAGCCTTTACTACAAAGTTAGTAAAAAAAAAATTATTAGAATTTATTTATTGAAATATTTGA
Organism: Megalonaias nervosa; assembly: GCA_016617855.1. Taxonomy (NCBI): domain Eukaryota; kingdom Metazoa; phylum Mollusca; class Bivalvia; order Unionida; family Unionidae; genus Megalonaias; species Megalonaias nervosa. The sequence continues at coordinate 3,637 of JAECUM010002801.1, forward strand.
AATATTAAAGCAGATTTTATGATGGCAGCATTCTTCCTGAAAAGAAAACAGGTTAAACTCTCCACATTTCCTGTTAATTGCACTTAGTCTATCAAAACTACTTTTCTTAAATCCATCAAAACCACTTTTCTTAAATCCACAAGATTTGTCTAAGGAATAATGTTATCATCCCCTTGCCAATGAATTAGGGAGGGAATATAGCATTTTGCTTATTCATTTGTATGTTTTAATGTTTGTTTGGTCGCTCATTTGTTAACCTCACATTATTTTGTTATTCCTCAATGTCTCAAATGTAATATCATCTAATCTGCAAACTTGAGGGACATTTGTTTTTTTCAGCTGTATGTTTCTGTCATCCTCAGTGTCTTTGATTCTTTCACCAACACTCATGAAGATTGGTATGTAGATATATCCAGATTAAAGTAACATAATCATATGAAAGCTAGGTCATTGTGACCTAATTTGTACACTTTAGTAACTTTTGTATTTTCAACTCTTTCTTCTTTATACCAACATTATCTTTGACCACATTTCACATACTCTTGAAAATTAATAAGAAGATAAGATCTTGATCTGCTGTATTAAAACTAGGCGAGTTTGACCTAATTTTTACACTGGATCAACTGTTTGTTGTTCAACTGTTTCTTTATTACATTCCCAATATACTCTACCCTATTTTATGAATGCTTAAGAAAATTTGCCCCTGGATTCATCTGATTGAAATAACTCAACCATACAAAACCAGGTCAACTTGACTCAGTATTCACTTTTAACTGTTCGTTTATCCCATTCTCAATCTCTTAGACTCAATTTCATTTGCACTTCTGAAAATTGGTATTTAGATGCATCTCAGTGAAGCTAATTGAACCATACCAAAGCTATGGACTGTGACACAATTTGTATGATTGAGTGACTTTCATATTTACAGCTTTCTTTCTTTACCCCGCTCCCAGTATCTTGCTTTCTATTTCACCAACACTTTTGAAAATTGGCTTGTGATTGCATGTCATTGAAAGTAACTCAGCCATACCATAACTTCATCACTTTGACCCAGTCATCACACTGGACTGACTTTTGTATTTTCAACTGTTTGTTCACAACCATTTTCAATACATTGGACCCAATTTCATGTGTACTCCTGTAGCTGCCTATTAGTGAAAATTACTCAGCAATAACAAAACTAGGTATATGTGACCAATTATCATGCTTGAGTGACTTATGTAGTATTACCTTTCCATTTGTTACACCCTCAATATTTTGGACCCTATTTCATCAGCATTCATGAAAACTGGTATATGATTGAAAGAAAGTAATTTAACAGTACAAAAGTCAGGATTTTGTGTCCTAATTTTCATTCTTGAGTGTCTTTCAGAATTTTCATTAATTCTTTTATTGCAACCACAGTATCTATTTCAGCTACACTTATGAAAATTGGTATGTGGGTGCACCTTAACAAAGATGACTCAAGCATACCAACACTACAGTATACCAGCAATTATGTCAGTGTGACCAGCAATTAGGTCAGTGTGATCATATTTTCATGATTGAGTGGCTTTTTTATGTTTTGTTATCTATTTGTTACATCCTAATTATCTTAGATGTTATTTCACATATGCTTATGAAAATTGCTATTTGGATGCATATCAAGGTGAGTAATTATTCCATGTAAATGCTAGATCATTGTGACATACTTTTCAGTGTTTGAGTGACTTTTGTATTTTCACTTATCTGTTTGTTGCACCTTAGTATCTTGGATTTTGTTCACTCATGAAAATCAGTATGTGATTGGAACTTGAGGAGAGTATCTCAACCATAACAAAACATCAATCACTGGGACCTAATTTTAGGTTTGAGTCACTGGTATATTTCTCTGTACCGGTCTGTATATTGGTGTCTGTTCCAAATGTGCTCTTGTTGTCATGGAGATTCATGTTTACTGTTTTTAATGCAGACAAAATGAGACCCTAGAAAAGAAGAATGAAACCACAGCCTGATTCTCACTCACGGTGTTATAACTGTGTTAAAGGTTTATTTGTTTTTACTCTGTGAGACTATGTAACTGCACATCTTGCCATGGGAGGTGGTGGAATGACTTTTCTTTCTAGTTTTGACTGTAAGAAGTATTGCAATATTGTCAAAATTTTACTGTTTGTCACTTAAAGCCCCAACACCACCATTACATGCAAAAAGTCAAATATGCCAATAATACAGAACCTTGAAAGATATTGGTACTAAACATCATCGGATGCCATTAAAACTACATAATATAGATATTTCATTGCATTATCAGCCATATAATTTCTCCCTCGAACTGAGAAATCTGGCCATTTTTCACATTTGTATAAATTAATCTGATGCTGACCTGTGATATCTGTGGGTCAACCAAGTTTAGTTAAAAGCTGGAACACAAGCTTTGATGATGTTACCATCGTAAACAGAAGTCAGCGCTGTGCTATGTTGGATACTGTAGACGATCCGTATGTTATATACTATTCTCATTTTGTGTTTGATATGATGCATTACTTGGCCTTGCATTTAGAAGTATTTTTTCATTAAAGGCATAACAGACATTCATTATCATGTACAAGTCAGTGTCATATATTTACCATTTAATAAGGAAATCACAACAGCTGGGTTTGTCTTCAGCCCATGTTCATCCTACAAAATATTCCAGCACCCCAGCTGATCACCAATATTCACCCAAGTTTATATTTTTGTCTAATGCATGCTTTTTCTTCTCAGATCCACTTAAAAAGGTGGGTCTACTTGTCTTCATTCCCTTTCAAATAAATTGGTCTGCAACATGTGAATGTTGTTATTAGATTAGTCCCTAATGGAATTTGTTGAATGTGTGATATCACTACTTTGGAGCACTCACGAAAATGAACGTAATTACAGGTAATTTCAATGATGGAATTAGGAGGTAGCTCCTTTTAATTTTAAATTGAATATTTGTATGTTGTTTAAACCTAACATTTTAATTATTTCAAAGAATGGTTAATGTTATTCCGGTACAAATCATTTCCTTCCTTCCAAACTATATTGAGATTGGAAATTTATGAAAATGGCAGCATTTGGGAAAAAATATCATACTATTTTAGTTGGAAAACTTGTAAAATTATCCAGGGGTTCAACTTAATATCCTGACCATCCTGCCAGATTCATTACTAATGTTGCTCATGATGCCATAAAAGTATCATTTGTTATCAGTCACAACTTGTACGTACTCATTGCACACTTGTATACAACTTGTTCATACTCACTGCACACTTGTATACAACTTGTACATACTCATTGCACATTTGTATACACTTTCTGTAAGGCCAAGCATATTATGTTATGATATTGTCCATATGTCTGTACATTTGGCCATTTTTGGTTTCCACACAATAACTTAAATTCCAGATGTCATACTTTGACCAGACTTGGTGTAAGATTTGCATTTGGCATGAGGAAGAAGCCAAATGATATTGGAGGGTTTAGTAGGCCAGAGTCACTCTCTGGAAGAAGAAAAATGTTTTCTTCACAGTAATTTTAGCCTTGGACCACATACCATAATCAAACTTTGTAATTGAAGCAAGTAAGAGGCCTATTCTTTGTAATGGTCCAAGGTCAAGGTCACAGTGACTGAAAGAAGAAAAATGGTTTCTTCACAGGAATTTTAGTCTTTTGATCTTACCCCACACACCGTGACCAAACTTTGTAATTGAGGTAAGAAGCCTATCCATTTTGCAGCTTAATGGACCAAGGTCAAAGTTACAGTGACTGAAAGAAGAAAAATGGTTTCTTCGCAGGAATTTTAGTCTTTTAATCTTACCCCACACACTGTGACAAACTTTGTAATTGAGGTAAGAAGCCTATCCATTTTGCGGCTTAATGGTTCAAGGTCAAGGTCACAGTGACTGAAAGAAGAAAAATGGTTTCTTCACAGGAATTTTAGTTTTTTAATCTTACCCCACACACCATGACCAAACTTTGTAATTGACGTAAGAAGCCTATCCATTTTGCGGCTTAATGGTTCAAGGTCAAGGTCACAGTGACTGAAAGAAGAAAAATGGTTTCTACATGAGAACTTTAGTGTAAGCAATGTTCCTTCATCAGACATTGTCCCAGGTGTGCACGTGAAGTAAGTAACAAGCATATTGATTCTAGATTCAAAGATCAAGGTCATTTGACTGAGGAAGAAAAATTATTTTTGCACTGTTATTTTTAGCCCACATACTTTTCACATTAATTTGTGGATGGCTTGCTGTCAAAATAAGAATGACACTAGATTGTTTATGGATGAGTCGGTAAAGAGTTCAGATGTCAAGGTGATGGAAAGTAAATTTAGAAAACAGTGGTTTTAGCACGTTAATTCTTATAGTTCAGACTGCATGCCTTTTTGAAACCATGTAAATGGCATTGACATGGGTCAAAAAAGGAACCAGTTGATATTAGGGTAAAGGTCACTGTAACACAAATAAAGGTAAAGGTCACTGTTATAAAATAACATCTTAAAGGTCAAGGTCATAGGTGCCACAATTGTTTGTTTCAAATTTGGAAGGCACTGGTGATACTGCAGATTCAGAAGATATTGTGGATGACCTTACAAAATGCTGTCATTGATGGCAAGATGTTGACAGATTTTACAAGAGGTCTGAATATAATCAACTTTAGCGGTTCATTCTAATTTAGTTTCCAGTGCATTCATTTACAATGTTGTTGAGTTAGGTACATTTAAATATTATCAAGAGCTTCATTGCTGAACATTTTAACATGTCAGTTTGCTAAATAGCCAGGTACAGTGTGGTTCTTAATGGTTTTATTACTTATATAAATTCAGCCTCAGTTTGAGTAATATCAAGTACTGTGTGCTGTGTTGTCATGTCCTTAAAAATACACTGGTCCACAATGAGATATACATTGGCATATGGATGCAGCAAGATATAGCAAACATCACAGAAAGGTTCTGTAGCACCCTGACACTAACAATGAATGCAACAAGATACAGCAAACATGACAGAAAGGTTTATTCATTCTGCATGAAACTGATGTATGTACTAAATGCAGCTTGTTTAAACTAAGCAAATTCCAAAATGCCAACCACACCAACTTATACCTTTGTCATCCAGTCTTTTGTTTCCAACTTTTAACTTTTCATCTGAAGACATGTCAGATTGGAGGGTTTATCCCAATTTTGGCCCCATGAGAGCAAAACTACCTGTTTAACCTGTAAATCTGAGAGCATGTAGCATCGGTTACCAATAGTTCCAGTGTGTTTTGGCATGCCATCATAAAGCCATTTTTCTATTCATTTTTGATAAACCATTGGATCAAAATGCTGAATTTAACATATTCAATTTAAAACCTTAAGTTTTTCTCTTTTATTGAGTTCATAACAAGATCTGTTAAAAGTATTCAAACCAATTTTGATATTTGCATATCTTGATCTTAAAGAATGCAGTAAAAGGTAGAGGAAACCACTGATTTATGATTGGTAACCATGCACTCATGTATGTAACTAAACTGAGTATCTAACTTGAGAACATGCACTAAATAGCAAGTGCATTACTGCTTCACTATACTCTTGAAGATAATTTGTTTCAGCAATTGAATTAATTTTGTCACAACTGGCATAGTTTGAATGGGTGGCATTTAGTGTCATTCAGTTTTAATTGTCACTAATTTAATAAAATCTGCATTATTGGTAGTTAGCGCATTATTTATAATAACGACAACAATAATAACAATAATAATAATAACAACAACAATAATAATAACAATAATTTATATGATACAGTTTCTGATAATTACCAGCAGTATTTTCTTACTAAATCTAACTTTCAAATTTGAAATTGTTGTTTCTTTATCGGGTTATGAATACTGTTAATCATGAATACTGTTATTATGAATGCTGTTTATCATGAATACTGTTTATTATGAATATTTTTATCATGAATACTGTTTATCATAAATACTGGTTATCATAAATACTTTTTATTGTGAAAACTATTATCATGAATACTGTTATCATGAATACTGTTTATTATGAATACTGGTTATCATGAATACTGTTTATCATGAATACTGGTTATCCTGAGTACTTTTATCATGAATACTGTTTATAATAAATACTGGTTATCATGAATACTTTTCATCATAAATAGTGTTTATCATGAATTCTTTTATCACAAATACTGGTTAGTATGAATATGGTTACCATGAATATATGTTACCATGAATACTGTTTATCATGAATACTATTTATCTTGAGTACTTTTATCATGAATACTGTTTATAATAAATACTGGTTATCATGAATACTGTTCATCATAAATAGTGTTTATCATGAATTCTTTTATCACAAATACTGGTTAGTATGAATATGGTTACCATGAATACATGTTACCATGAATACTGTTTTTCATGAATACTGTTTATCATGGGTACTTTTATTATTGTGATGATTGTTATGGTTGGGGTGGGGTGCTCCCAATGTTTATTTAAACTATTATAGAAGTCCCACCCAGGCTCTATTTTGTTGGAAGCTAAATTTAGTGAAAGATAGATGTAAAGCTCCGAGCCCCCAGTCAGCAATGCTGATGGTTAGATGGTTAAATATACAGAATAGATTGAAATTCAATGAATAACAATTTAATAACAGTTCAATAATCAAATGACTCAAATTTCCAATTACACTCCTTCCACTTGACCCTTTAATAAGCCTATTGCATCACTTGATTAGCAGTGTGAAAATGATTTCCACCTGTCCTTGTATTTCTACTCATCTGTTGTATCCTTTCTTTCTCTTATTTCTCCCAAATCCTTCTCCCCTTCCTTCTTGACTTTTCTTCAAATTCCTTCTCCTCCTCCTTGACTTTCTCTAGACTCCTTCTCCTCCTCGACTTTCTCTAGACTCCTCCTCCTCCACCTCGACTTTTTCTAGACTCCTCCTCCACTTTCTCTTCCACAACTACTCTTCTTTCGACTTTGACTGTCTTTTTCAGTCATATCTCTACAATGTCTGCATTGTGAAAGTTTATAGTGATGTCTAGCACTGGGGCATCATGCCGCAGGCATGTGGCATGATGTCCCACCCAGACACATTATTCTGACACCAGGCCGACCAGTCCTAACACTAACCCTTTAATGCTGAGCACCAAGAAAGGCAGCTGTTAGTACCATTTTTGAAAGTCTTTGGTATGACTCGGCCAGGATTCGAACCCATGACCTCCCACATCCGAAACGGGTGCTCTAACCACTAGGCCACCGGAGTGGTTTTCATACAAAGTACGTAAATATTCAAATATCCATGCTCTGATATACACATACATTCATAGTAACTAATCTTACATATGCCATCCATTCCAAATTCACAATTCAAGCATGTGTAACTCTAACTTAATGCATTAATAAATGCACTGGTTTACTATGAAGTAACCTGATAGTGAATTACAAAATTAATTCTGACCACAAGCTAACAATCTACATAATTCCACCTCGCATCTAATAATTCTCTACGTAAGCTCAAGCCCATTTCTCAAATACGCATGTAAATGAAACACTACAAAGGTAATTCTACATATTCAACAGTTCTAGCAATTAAGCATACATGCTACAAATAATTACAATTATGATGCCATAATATTCTGCAAAAATCGAGCAAATAATTCACTGACCTTTTCGAAGCTTTGTCTTTCCTTAGAATCTACCTCTTAAGTTTTGCCACCAAATTACAAGTGGCTACGTCTCGGAGTAACTCTATTGATCTGCAATCCCTCGAGGCAAATACTGAATTTTTCTCTTACAAGTTCTGAAAGTATCATTCGGGTCGGAATTGTAATCATACCTTCTATCTCAATTCCAATTGGATATTGCTGTGAACCGATCCAATCAAACTTAGCAGACAATGTCCCTGTCACTGTCTGTCAATGTGGGGATAGATGAGAACACACCCCGTTCACCTTGCATAAGAGTTTAACACTAGCCCGCAGCAGTCTTTAGACATCAAACACGTGGCCATGGTAATATTCCCAAGACAGGTAGATTATAGCTTATACATAACGTTATAGCTGGGCTTAGCAAAGGTGACAATCATGAAAACTTTATCATGGGTGGTTTTATCATGAATACAATTTATTATAAGTCCTGGTTATCATGAATAATTTTTATAATGAATACTATTATCATTAATATTGCTTATCATGAATACTGATCATCATGAATACTGTTATGCATACTGTTATGAATACTGTTTATTATGAATACTTTTATCATGGATACTGTTTATCATGAATACTGGTTATCCTGAGTATTTTTATCATGAATACTGTTTATCATAAATACTGGTTATCATGAATACTGTTTATCATTAATGCTGGTTATCCTGAGTACTTTTATCATGAATACTGTTTATCATAAATACGGGTTATCATGAATACTATTATCATTAATACTGTTCATCATAAGTAGTGTTTATTAATACTTTTATCACAAATACAGGTTAGTATGAATATGGTTGCCATGAATACTGGTTATCATGAATACTGTTTATCATGAATACTGTTTGTCATGAATACTTTTTATCATGAATACAGTTTGTAATGCTGTTTAACATTAATGTTGTTTATCAGGAATACTGTTATCGTAAATACTGTTTATCATGAATATTATTAAAATGAATACTGGTTATCATGAATACTGCTTTTCATGAGTATTGATTATGACACTTATTAACTTCAGGATTGTACATTCTTTAGCATTAGTTCTGCAAAATTATCAGACTTTTTACGTTGATAATAAATTGTCCTCATTATTGATATAGATAATGAAGCATGTTTATAGTTTTTCTGGGAACAAAATGTCATGTTTGAAATCATATTTAATGTTAAGATAGATGCCTTGCAATATGTACAAGATCCAGGAGAATTGTATTAAAGTGCAACAAGAATACTCCGCCAGACATTATTGCTTTAATTGGAAAATCGGTAAAATGAAGGACAAGGAGAACAATCATATTTATAATGAATGCCTTGAAAACTGGACTTGTTTAATTTTTCTTATATATTAAAGTAAAAATCAAAGACAAAAAAGAAATGTTGATGAATGGACAGAAAATGGGAAATATTTTGGTTCACCAGAATATTGGTACATTCTACACTTGTTATATTACCAACATTTATCTGCGTATAAAACTGACATTATATTGAGGTTGGAATTATAAGGAGTTCTGAGCTAACTGATCATTTATCATAAGGATAGATATATAGATAGATAGACAGACAGACATACACACAGAAATGCACACACATATATACATTACATACATATACACATAGGGTCCCAGGTGGCAGAGTGGTCTAAAGTGCTTGCTTTTCCAATCAATTCCATCTCACCATTGTTCGTGTATACTTATAATACTTATGTATACTTATATCATTAAGATCTTGCAGAGGTTGATAACGAGCAAGAGCATGCACACTAATAACATCATGTTGTGTCTGGTTGGCTGAATTTGGTACCCTCTGGAGGCCATATTTCTGATCTGATTTTGATCAAACTCGATATGGGTTTATAGCATTAAGGTTTTGGAGGGATTTGATGATGAGAAAGATCTACTTATATTAATGAGGTAATCTTGCTTCTGATTGGCTGACCTTGTTATGACACTGGAGGCCAGATTTCTGATCCAGTTTTGATTAGACCTGGAATATATGCTTTATATCATAAATATATCAGACAAATTTTATAATGAGCAGGATTCCTGCATATTAATGAGTAGACCTTGTATCTGATTGGCTTAGCTTGCTGCCACTTTGGAGGCTGTAGTTCTGATCCAAATTGTATCAGACTTGGAATAAATGCACATACAGGTAAAACCCATTATAACTCGACTTGTTATAACGCGATCCCGCTTATATCACGATGTTATTCTTTGGACCCTGAGCATCGTATTATTATGGATTTTATCTGTATCATTAAGAGCTCAAATTCAATATTTGAGTGAGATCCATGTATTCTAAAGAGATTAACTTGTATCTCATTGGCATCGTTTGTTTCAACTCTGGTGGTCATGTTTCTAATTCAGATGGTATCAGACTTGGAATAAATGCTTATATCGTTAAGAGCTCAGATAAATTCAATAATGAGCAAGATGCACACATACTAATGAGGTAATTTTGCATCAGTTTTGGTTGGATTCTTTGCTGCTTTGGAAGCCTTATTTCTGGTCTGATTTTGACCAAACTTGAAATATGGGTTTATATTAGCAAGACATATATTAGATGGATTCAGTAATGAGTGAGATCCAATCCTAATACATGTAATATAATTTTTACATCAAAATTGGCTGAGCTTGTTACCACTCTAGGAGCCATTATTGTGGTCTGATTTGGATCAAATTTGGAATATATGCTTATATCATCAATATCTTGGACTATTTCAGTAATAAGTGAGAGCCATGCATATTTATAAGGTGATCTTGCATGTAATTGGCAGGGATTATTCCAGCTTTGGAAGCCATCATTCAATCCAGTTTTAATCAAAACTGGAATAGGGGCTTTTATTATCAAGATCTTATGTAATTTAGAAAGTTGGCCTGATCAACACATGTTAATGAGGTGAACTTGCATCTGATTGGCTGAATTTGTCACCACTCTTGAGGCCATGTTGCTTACTATACTACATATGCCAGCTTAGTGAAATGGTCTACTATTAAGTTATATAAGCCAGGTGTGCAATTTCAGGTTCACTTGGGTCTCTTGTTTGATGTGATGTGCCTAAGTTAGTGTCTAACAAAATTAAGTAAGTTTTGTGCATCAGAACTGATAACTAATGCACTGGATTTTATTGAAAATGTCAAAAAAATGAATGAAATATGTATGGAACCTAGTTATTTTCATAGTGCCTTTAAGATCAGGCATATTATTGCAGTACACCTGATGACATCTGCATCATAACACTTTTAGAGGGTCTAAGTACCATCTATACTTGCTTATAAGGTGGGTCCTAACAAACTGTATAAATCCAGATCTGCCAGTGTGTTATGTGATGGCAGATCTCGGTATATGTAGTTTTTAGTTGGACCTGACTTCTAAATTAAGCTTATTCCTTATATACCACTTGGACCTGACATCTAAGTAAGCATATACACTTATATACCACTTGGACCTGACATCTAAGTAAGCATATACACTTATATACCACTTGGACCTGACATCTAAGTAAGCATGTACACTTATATACCACTTGGACCTGACATCTAAGTAAGCATGTACACTTATATACCACTTGGACCTGACATCTAAGTAAGCATGTACACTTATATACCACTTGGACCTGACATCTAAGTAAGCATATACACTTACATACCACTTGGACCTGACATCTAAGTAAGCATATACACTTACATACCACTTGGACCTGACATCTAAGTAAGCATATACACTTATATACCACTTGGACCTGACATCTAAGTAAGCATATACACTTATATACCACTTGGACCTGACATCTAAGTAAGCATATACAGTATATACTAGTTCAGGATACCTACAGACAAACAACACTTAAAGTTGAATCATGTATTAAATTATAACAGCTTGCTAAATCCCATGTGAGTCTGGCTAGTTTAAATTATAACTGCTATTATGACAGATGTACAACATCAATTGTGGCCAGTCCCTAACTGGAAGAAATCTATTTCTTTGAACCAATCCTCACTTACATTTTGTTTGCTCCCCCCCCTCCCAAGTTTTAAAGAATTTTGGCAAATATTTACTGAAGATGTCTCTGCCTGTTTATAACCCTACCTGCTATGTATGGAAAATTTTATCAGGCTGCCCCATGTGCTGATACGATGAGAACATTTTGTGTACAGAGTGACATTTTGGTTGATCCAAGAATTATTTTTTTATTTATTTATTTATTTATTTATTTAAGAGCATTTCTTATGAAGAAACAAAAGCAGCAGCATTGAAAAGAACAAATACTGACTGACTTGAGTTTGTTTAAAAAATGTGGGAGGTTTTAAAAGGTTTCCATTGCCGATTTAATTTTTAAAAAAAACAAACTTATGTTTATTTCTCAACCAATTCCACTATAAACTGGTTCCTTTTTACTGGAAATGTCTCTGCAAATTGATTTTAGAAAAGGAAGTATTCATGGTATCTCAATAATTTGATTCAGTATGCCTCTAGAGGTGCTTGTTTGCTAGATAATTTGCATCGTTACATGCTTCCCTGAATAACTTGGATTTGATAGCAATCGAAGCTCTCTAATTTTCATTTTCTCAGTGAATAGGTTCAGCAGAATTCACACTGTGAAAATCAGCCTTCTGTAATGTGGTGCCTATTAACTGGAAAATAAATTCTCAACTGAAGATGGGAACATAACAGTTGCCAGATTGGGCCTGTCTAAATATCTATTTTCCTCGTGCAGATTTACAACAGACCCTAATTTATGTTTTATTTTTAAATTGGAAAATACCATTCTAGATAAATTTTTAATCAGCACTATTGGGTATCTGAGGTTTCATTTCTATTTCATCTGAAATTTATATTTTAACTGAATTTTCATGTCAGCTTCTACATCCTCTGGTGGACACCTATTTAAGGAAGCAGTATCACATCTATTTTTGTTGGAGGGGGAGGGAATTTACACCATTTCAGAGAACATTTATACCTAAATTAACACATATTGTCAGAGAAATAATAGCTGAAGAAAATGGGAATATAATAAATTAATTGAAATAAGACAAGATGGCAAAAAGTTCATAAGATAAAATTGAGACAGATCAATTATTGCTGAAATAAAAATACATTGAAATGATAGCTGTTACAATTGGAAGAATAATTGGTCATTATTATTTGTTTGTTTTGTTTTTGGCAGGTTTTAACAGCACTTTTAACACATAATTGGCCATATAACACTGAGGAAATTGAAGCTAAGTGATTTTCCCAAGGACAGGGGCAGATGACCTGGGCTGGGCTGCACAGGTATCAAACCCGAGATCCTTAGATTATGAGTCTACCACTCAGCCAAGTGAGGTACCATAGTACCTAGTTTAGAAAGGACATTTTTTAATTAACAGTATAATACTTCAGTGCTTAACACTTTTCATTACGATAAGAGTATTGAACTTCATTGCTATAACACTGTTCATCATGATGACATTATAGTACTTCATTGCTATAACACTTTTCAGGCTGGTGAAAAGTATAGTACTTCATTGTTATAATACTGTTGATGATGATGACATTATAGTACATCATTGCTATAACACCACTGTTCAGGATGATGAAAAGTATAGTACTTCATTGTTATAAGTTAAACACTGTTCATGATGATGACATTATAATACTTTATTGTTATAACACTGTTCATGATGTTGACAGTATAGTACATCATTGCTATAACACTGTTCAGGATGATGCAACATATAGTACTTCATTGTTATAACACTGTTAATGATGATGACATTTTAGTACTTTATTGTTATAACACTGTTCATGTTGATGACATTATAGTACTTTATTGTTAAAACACTGTTCATGATGATGACAGTATAGTACATTATTGCTGTAACACTGGTCATGATGATGACAGTCTAATCCTTCATCACTACAACACTGTTCGGGATGATTGATGACAGTATAGTACTTCACTGCTGTAACACTGTTCATCTGATGACAATATAGTACTTCATTGCTATAATGCTATTCAGGATGATGACAGTATAGTACTTCACTGCTATAACACTGTTAATATGATGACAGTGTGGTATTTTATTGTTGTAACACTGTTCATGATAATGACAGTATCATACTTCATTGCTATAACACTGTTCATCATGATGAGGGTATTGTACTTCATTGCCATTACACTGCTCAGGATGATGACAGTATAGTGTTTCATTGCTATAACACTGTTAAGATAATGACAGTATAGTACTTCACTGCTATAATGAGAGTGTACCTTGTTTGTATCGTACCCACATTCATCCCAAATAGACTCCATAACCATACGAATGTTATATGAGAGAATACACTATAATGAGTTTTTATAATAATAAAAGATCTAGATATTCTTTGTCACTCGTATACATATCCATGAGGGGTCACTGCATATTCTTTGTCATTCATATGCATATCCATGATGGATCACTGCATATTCTTTGTCATTCATATACATATCTATGAGGATCACTGCATATTCTTTGTCATTCATATACATATCCATTAGGGATCACTGCATATCCTTTGTCATTCATATGCATATCCATGAGGATCACTGTATATCCTTTGTCATTCATATACATATCCATGAGGATCAGTGCATATCCTTTGTCATTTGTATACATATCCTTGAGGGTCACTGCATATTCTTTGTCATTCATATGCATATCCATGATGGATCACTGCCTAATCTCTGTCATTCATGTATGCATCCATTTGGGATCACTACATATTCTTTGTCATTCATATGCATATGCATAGTCCATAAACTAGTTTCAGAATACCTAATTTAGGCCCTGGTGTATTCTACATCTGGTAAGCATCATTATTATTTAACATTATTTATGTTAATGATATGATTCAAAATAGATGAGGCTCCGTTTTTAATAGGTGCCCACAGGTGCCTGAGTAATCTAAGTCACATGCTTTTGCAGATCATGTATAACTCTCCTCGGTCTGCATAGGTTAGACTCCCCATATTCTTCCTTCGCCAGATGTACAGGCCACTATCTATAGCCTATCGTGTGCTGAAAAATGGCATTAAACCTACAAAACCAACCCATTTTCATCAATTTTTAAAAAATATTTATGTAGAATTCAACACATTTTCAGTAATTTCATGAAGATGATACATGATTTTTCACTGGATTTAAGTACAAGATTGGTTTTGTAAAAATTCTTTACATTATGACTAAAGATATTTAGAGGTGTTTCGGCTGCTGTCGGTTATTTACATGTGAAGAGTTAGAATACTGGATGGATGACATGACTTAATATGTGTAAGACTTTATAAATGAGTTTCAGAAATTTGCGAACAGATTTGCTTGTTTCAGGCTCAACCCTATCTCTGGCTTTCATCAATCAGTGAAAGAGGCATGTAGGAAATGGAATTAAAAAAGTATAAAAAGTGAGCAGAGGAGAGCCTGGTTTGTTTTATAAGCATAAATAGAAGTAGTTGAGAGTATGGTTCATTTTTTAAACTCAATTATATCACATGGCTTGGAATTGTCAGTTGTTTATAGACCAATCTCTCAATCTTTTCCAATGATTTATGTCTTGTGAAGCAAAGGTTTGTCTGGATTTTGTTCAAGAGCTAATATTGGCACTGTTCAGCTGGGAAGATCATCTTTAACTCCTGCTGCACAGCAGGGAACTATGTTTACACTTCCCTAAACATACTGCTTCAAGATATTGGAAGAAATGTTTTTACTAGATTGGTGGCAAATGTGACATCACAGAAAATGCCTTGAGTGTGTGCAGCATTAAACAACTTTTAGTCCAGTGCAATTTAAAATCGGACATCTTCTTCCAGTTGGGAATACTGACAGTTGGTTTGTATAATAATGGAATCCAGTCTAATGAGCTCAATTGCAGTGATTTCTAAGGGGTAAGACGTAACATATTTATTTCTTTTCTTTCCAAATATTTGGAAATAGCTTTTCTTTCACACCAATATGCTTGTGATAGGTCAATATAAATGGTGAGATGATCTTTTTATTTGGCACAAATGTTTCTGTAATTTTTGTTAGTACTTCATAATAATTTGCAGAGTGAAAGTTGTAAATATTATTGATTGGTTCTGTTATTATTATTTGTTAATACAAATAATAACATTCCCTACATCCTGTAGTATTGGCTTGCTTGCAGCATCAGAACCAGCCTTTCACTTGTAATAGTAACAGTCAGTTGATGGTTTGAAGTAACAGTAGTTTGGTTTATTCTCTTTAGATCAGCCTGATAGAAAGAAAGATGACATTGAGTTGAATTTGAGTTTTGATACAAATCAGTTGAGTGTACTGTTTATGAATATATATAAAAAAAGAATTTAGTCATGAAACTTGTAACTGATATACTTGTTGAAAGAGTGTGATGAATTAATTTGTAGAACACTTTTTGTCTAAAATTTCCATCTGATTTGAAAAACATAGTTAAAAGCAATTATTATGTAAATCAATGAAATTAAATGCTATTTGTTTTAAGAAGCATGTGCTAGTATAGTGTTCATACACCATTAGGCTACAATCCATCAACATAGAAATGTTGTTGCCTGTTTTGAACATGTAATTATTGATAACCTTCAGTGAAACTTCAACATAACAGAGCACATAAACTGTATGGAACAGACCAGTAGTATGGTATGCCATATTTCTTTGTATGGTACAGGCCAGCAGTATAGTATGTCATATTTCTTTTTTATGGTACAGACAAATAGTACAGTATGTCATATTACTTTGTATGGTACAGACCAGCAGTATAGTATGCCATATTTCTTCATATGGTACAGACCAATAGTACAGTATGCCATATTTCTTTGTATGATAAAGACCAATAGTACAGTATGCCATATTTCTTTGATACAGATGATTAGTACAGTATGCCAGATACCTTCATATGGTACAGACCAATAGTACAATATGCCATATTTCTTTGTATGATAAGGACCAATAGTACAGTATGCCATACTTCTTTGATACAGACTATTAGTTCCAGCAGTATAGTATGCCTTATTTCTTCATATGGTACAGACCAATAGTTCAGTGTGTCATATTTCTTTTTTATGGTACAGACCAACAGTACATTATGCCATATAACTTTGTATGGTGCAGACAAGTTGTACATTATGCCAAATTAATTTGTATGGTACAGACCAATTGTTCATTATTCCATATCCTTTTTTTATGATATAGATGAATAGCACAGTATGCCATATCACTTTCTGTGGTATAAACCAATAGTACAGTATGACATCTTAATTTAGATGATACAGACCAATAGTACATTATGTCATATTCTTTTTGTATGGTGCAAAACCAATAGCACAATATGCCATATCACTTAGTATGGTATAGATCAACAGTGCATTATCCCATATTGATTTTTATGATACATACAATTAGTACATTATGACATCTTTGTACAGTATGCCATATTACTTTCTGTAATAAAGACCATCCATCCATTTCTTTTTTGGTCAGTATTTTAAATTTTCATTGATACTCTCCTTTCCATTCTAGAGTTTGAACCATCTGAGATTAAGGAATGAATCTTGGAATATTTGTTGTGTACAATATTGTCTTCAAGGTCAGGGTCACAGTTTAGGTTTCGGTAACAGTTGCCTTTTCCTCTATAACTTAAAAGCTGTTGATGATAAATAAATGTAAGTTTTTATATTTGTTGAAGATGTATTCAACATTCAGGGGCCAGTCATCATATATATTAAATGTTTGCGTTTGTTTCTGCTCTTTATTTCAAATGCAGTTTACTGTGCAGAATTAATCTATTGTGCACACAGGAAACTCATATTGATAGCCTGTAATGTATCATTGTCTACGTGTTTTCTTGAAGAGAAATATTAGTTATCAATTTATTTTCCCCATTTCTGTCATTGAACTTTAGTGCAAATAGAAGACATGAAACATGGTTTCTTTCCATGTCTGCTTAGTAGCTCGGAGCTTTACCTCAAAGGTCACAGCCAGATTTCATTACTGCATGCTTTTAATGACCTCACCACATCATTTTAGGGGACAAAATTCACAGAATTCTCTTGTAACACATTTATAAATGTGTACAGTTATTATGTTGAATTAGAAGGTACACAAATCAAAATTCTACACACAGACAGATGCAAATGTTTACAGAGGCACAAAATTAAGGACCAGAGTAGTAATTTTGCATCATCTTACCTAGCTTGTTTACCAAATTATCATAGCTACAGTGTACATTTGTGTTTAAAAAATGGTATTTGCAATGTTAACTTCTACTTGAAAACATGGATATTGTGGTGTGACAGTGCCCCCCATCCAGAGATAGATTAATAGACATTGTGATGTGACAGTATCCCCCTCCCATCCAGAGAGAAATTAATAGACATTGTGATGTGACAGTATCCTCCATCCTGAAATAGACTAATAGACATTGTGGTGTGACAGTATCCCCCCTCCCATCCAGAGAGAAATTAATAGACATTGTGGTGTGACAGTATCCTCCATCCTGAAATAGACTAATAGACATTGTGGTGTGACAGTATCCCCCCTCCCATCCAGAGAGAAATTAATAGACATTGTGGTGTGACAGTATCCTCCATCCTGAAATAGACTAATAGACATTGTGGTGTGACAGTATCCCCCCTCCCATCCAGAGAGAAATTAATAGACATTGTGGTGTGACAGTATCCTCCATCCTGAAATAGACTAATAGACATTGTGGTGTGACAGTATCCTCCATCCTGAAATAGACTAATAGACATTGTGATGTGACAGTATCCTCTATCCTGAAATAGACTAATAGACATTGTGATGTGACAGTATCCCCCCATCCAGAGATAGATTAATATACATTGTTGTGTGACAGTATCCCCCATCTGAAGATAAATTAATGGACATTGTCTGATTGTGGTGTGACTGTATTCCCAATCCAGAGATAAATTAATGGACATTGTGATGTGACAGTATCCCCCATCCAGAGGTAAATTAATAGACATTGTGGTGTGATATATTCCCTATCTGGAGATAAATTAATCAAACACAAAAGATAGATAGCAATATTTTTAAATGCATTAGGAACCCATAATAACATAAGAAGACTTGCATGCCAGTTGCATATTGTTCTTACATAATACAGTTGATTCCTGTTATTGGGATATATCAAGACTCGAACACTTCAGCTCGGTTACATGGCTGCCCCAATTAAGCGGAGGAGTTAAAAAGGTACACATATATTTTGTCCTTTAAGATTTGTCCCAAATAAACAGCTGCCCTGATTAAAAGATGGCCCAATTAACCTGAATCTGCTGTACATGTGTTTATATCTTACTCAGGCCATGTAACATAGTTTGCAAATGACATAATTTCCTAGTAAATTATTTTACAGCAGTTTTCATTTAATTAATTAGGATTCAGAACTTTATTTGCTTGAATAAACTGCCCGACAGTCAGGCAGTGGATATGCGTAGTTTAGACACCACTGACACCATTTGCATGAGAGTTGTTGTAGAAAATCATCATTAAAAACCCTTTCACCACCCATACTGAGAAAAGTTGACTGTGTTTAGGTCACTTTGTTTTACTGAAAACTTTTCCTATCAGTTGTATCATACTGATATATTTATTGATTAAGGAATGTGAGTGCATTTCTAGATTTAAGGTCCGACAACAGTATTGTAGAAGTTAAGCAAGTGACATGATAATGGGTTGAATGAGTTTACTGTTTGACAATGTATTAATATGTCCACAAATCAATTAATACATTGAAACAAGTATTCACTCATTCATATAGCCCCTCCACATGAAATCATTCCAGTGAACATTTTGTTATTATGTTGTCATTCCAGTGAACAATTTTGTTCTATGTTCTCATTCCAGTAAACAATTTTGTTCTTATATTCTCGTTCCAGTAAACATTTTGTTCTTATGTTCACATTCCAGTGAACAAGTTTGTTCTTATGTTCTCATTCCAGTGAACAATTTTGTTCTTATATTCCTGTTTCATTGAACATTTTGTTCTTATGTTCTGCCTAATATATTAAACAATCTGAATTTAAATGAATCATTTTAGTGAGAAAATGAACCTTTTGGGTGCAGGATAGCCTTAACATAATTAAACAAAACATTCAGTGTTTAAATGTGAAGTACACATTTAATTGATGGTATGCTGAATAGAAAAGATGTCCAAATCAAGCACCTTATTTGCATACTCTCATTGATCCATGGTGTCTATCTGGAGATTACAGTGTTACATGCATATAGCTAATCAGAAGGCAAATCACATAAAACTAGATGGATTGCACACTAATTAGGGTAACACAGTTTTCAATTTAAATTAAATTGGCAGCATGCATGGTTCTGATGAAACATAACACTGACAATATATTACTGAATTTAAAATGAATTCTACAGTTCCTCTTTCACCTTTCGGTTGTATGTTATTTCCCATATTGCTATTTAGTTTCTGAATTGGAACTAAAATTCAAGTCAGTTCTGTCTTTTGTTGTTAGATTAATTCTGGCCTTTGCATTATCGTTTGAGTAACTGTGTGCAATATAATACAATCAGGATAGATGCCACAGTCACTAGTATCATGCGGGAAAATATTGCACAATATTATGACTTGTCCCCCATTGTAAAGCACCTCAATATAATACATTCCCTTTTTATAAAGTTGGTATGGTCATGAATCCCATTACATTATGTACATGTCTACCCTAGTATTAGGTGACCTCACTAACATGGTACACTTTCATGGGTCCATAAACAACATTACAGTGAGGGATCATTATATTATGTACAGTGTACTCCCATGTAAGGTGACCTCATTGACATGGTGTACTTTAATGGGTCCCATAAACAACATTGCAATGAGGGATCATTATAGTATATCCCAGTAAGTATAAGGTAACCTCACTAACATGGTACACTTTCATGGGTCCATAAACAACATTACAGTGAGGGATCATTATATTATGTACAGTGTACTCCAGTGTAAGGTGACCTCATTGACATGGTGTACTTTAATGGGTCCCATAAACAACATTGCAATGAGGGATCATTATAGTATATCCCAGTATAAGGTAACCTCACTAACATGGTACACTTTCATGGGTCCCAAACACAACATTACAGTATCACTATACTATATATAATGTACCTCAATATAAGGTGACCTCACTAACATGGTACACTTGAATGGGTCCCAAACACAACATTGCAGTATCACTATACTATATATAATGTACCTCAATATAAGGTGACCTCACTAACATGGTACACTTGAATGGGTCCCAAACACAACATTACAGTATCACTATACTATATATAATGTACCTCAATATAAGGTGACCTCACTAACATGGTACACTTGAATGGGTCCCAAACACAACATTGCAGTATCACTATACTATATATAATGTACCTCAGTATAAGATGATCTCACTAACATGGTACACTTTCATGGGTCCCAAAAACAACATTACAGTATCACTGTACTATGTATAAATTACCCCAGTATAAGGTGACCTCACTAACATGGTACATTTTATGACTCCCTAAAAGGTCCAATATGGTGAAAATCTTCAAGATGTCAGTTTTTCATTTTCTATGTAGATTGTTTTACGGAGATAAAAAATTTATGTTCCTAAGTAAAATTTGCTACAATGAATTCCCCAAATTTACCATTAAAATTAATAAAGAGGCAGATTGTCCAAAATTACCAATTGTATTACCTCCCTTGACTAAACTGTGGCTTGCTGTTACATGTGATGTCATTGTTAACAAAAAGCCAATTTGCCTGTTACATAAAAGTGTATGGATTGCATAGTTATTTAAAGTAAAAATGACAGATTTTATGCAAAATAACGTAGAAAAATGTAAATTTGTTCAAAAAAGATAATGGGTTGTTGTCAGTCTTCTTTGCATTCTGTATAGAGAAAAAGTACTTAATGGGGACCTATCATCAGTTCTAGAATGTGTCAAGTATTACGAGGACCTATCAGAATATTGAATATTCCCTACAGCTACTACTCTGATTCTTTTTTTGTTGTTATTTCTTTTGGTGTTGTTTTTTTTAGAATTACAGTACAATCAATCAAGTCATCACAAATCCTTTGAAACATTCAGAAAAAATGATTTAGACATATCATTGTGATTTAGACAAATCTTTGTGATTTAGATGTATCATTGTGATTTAGACATATCATTGTTTTTCAAAAATGAGAGCAAGAAAACAAGAAAAGAGAGAGGAATATTGAAAAATAATTCATCCCTGTAAATTAGATACAGAAATTTATATTACATAAACACTGCTTTATAGATTTGTCATGGAGAAAAAGAGCAAGTATAAAGTAGAACATGGTGGAATATTATGTTTGGAGAAAATAGATTACATTCAAAAGTGTGGAGTAATTCATATGTCATTTTAAAGAACTGCATTTTATTTTTAAAGAGTAAATGTAGATAATTTTGATACAAAAATATGGATCTAATGTTTTTATTTTCAGAGTGTGGGTTATATTTTTTCTTCTCGATTAATCAAAGAGCACATGGTCTGTATGTATAGCATTAGTTGTTTCAATTTCTTCTTGATTGCTATTTCATAATCTATAGAAAATTCACTACTGTACATATGTAATCTCTATCACTTCAGTGTACATATTAGGGGTATGTGACTGCTCCGGTGGCCTAGTGGTTAGAGTGTCTGACTCAGATGCAGTAGGTTGAGGGTTCAAACCCCAACTGAGTCATACCAAAGACTTATCAAAATGGTATTAGCAGCTGCCTCGCTAGGCACTCAGCATTAAGAGGTTAGTGTTAGGACTTGTCAGCTTGGTGTCAGGATGATGTGACTGGGTGGGGCATGATGCTACATGTCTGCAGCATGATGCCCCAGTTCTAGTCATCACTATCAACTTCCACATTGCAGACATCATAGTGACATGACTGACAAATTGTTAAAGCTACGTTAAAAACACACACACACACACACACACACACACACACACACACACACACACACACACACACACACACACACACACACACACACACACACACACACAGAGGGGTATGTAATACCTGTGCCATCTTTTGTGAAAGTCATATCTTTAAATGCAGTTTGTTGCTAAACAGAAACTTCCATATTGGGCCATCAGAGAGTGTTATTGTAAGGTATGACTTTATTTGATTTTATTTCTTCAGTTTATGTCAGTTACAACATTACTGTATTCATATAACTTTTCAGATCTAGGTCTGAAAATGGTTTGGGAATGTTTATCTGTCTAGATTGCTTAGAATTATCTATCCCCTCTGGAGCCATGGTGGTTCATTAGTTTGCTTGTTGGACTTCTAACCAGAATGATGCTGTCAGACCAGCCCAGGTTGGCTGCTGTATTGTGCTCTGCTATTTTTGCTGCAGTACAGTATAACTTGTAATGTTTTGATCTGGTGTAAAACAAGTAACATAAAACTGTCCAGCAATGAGAAGGTAATATTTTTGAATTCCTATTCCATTTATCTGTAGAAATGCAAATACAGCCATGTAATGTTTCAATTTAAAAAAACAACTGGATAAATTGTAACAGAACCACTGGTAAAATTTTGCCTTACATAATGTCATGGTTTCTCATAGCAGAGTTCAGTAAGGTAGTTACATCTATAAAACAAGAATAAAAAGTACTGTCGAACATTTTAAAGCAGGATATATACATGTAAAGTGTATAGTCTGGTTGCTCTTAACTTTTATTTTGCAAGCATCCCCTCAAAAATAGATCCAATGAAGTTTTGTAATTGGTTTTATTTTAGAAAGAACAACATATAATTCTGTACTTAGCATTTATCTTCATTTCAATAATTTGTGGCTTATAGAATGCAGGGTGAATCCAGAATTCCTTTGTTCTGGCATTTGGTTTTGAATTAATCTTTTGTTAACAGCACACTTGAATGCTTCATTTGTTTGTTCAGTGTTACATTTATTGACCATTTCAATACATGTTTGTTATTTTAAAAAGCCATATAGAAAGAACAATGTACATAAGATTTTGATTTCCCCAATCATTTGTTTTATGTTCATCATTCCAGAAGATTTTGTTTTCCTATATTGTGCCCATGTTATGCAGGAATAATAAATGTTTCTGAATAATAAGTGTTGCTTTTAAATTTATTCCTATTTTTGGGTAGAGCTTTAGAGAGTCACAGTCAGATATTTGCTGGTTAGAGCTTTAGGGGATCAGTTATTGTCTTTTCATGTCTAAACCTTAAGGGGATCAGTCATTGTATTTTCTTGTGTAGACCTTCGGGGGATCAGTCATTGTTTTTTCTTGTATGGACCTTTAGGGGATCAGTCATTGTCTTTTCATGTGTAGACCTTCAGGGGATCAGTCAAAGTCTTTTCTTTAATCTGATGCAAACCATTTGAATAAAAAAAACCTTTAGTTTCATTAAATGTTGAGTTAAATGAATCAGAATTGAAATAACTCCTAAGTAAATGGTTTCTATTTATATACTGATAAATAAGATATCACATTAATATATTATGTGTAATTTTTGATGAACTGTAATTGGTAGCCATACAGATTATAATTAAATTTTTTCTTAAATTTTATTATTCAAGAAACTTCTTTCCCGATTAAAAGTTCTGTAAATTTTGGTAGTTAAAACAATTTTTACATTTACCTGTTTTATCTAAACATGAAATAAAATAATTACTAAGATTTGCAGAGAAAATCTTGTACAGTAGAGATACCACTCTGTATTTAATGTTCTAATCAACATAAACACACAGATCTCAGTCAGGAAGTTCAGTATTACATTTCGCATTGTCAGAAACCCATGTGTGGTTGATTCCATTACCACTCCATTCATTATCCATGAGTCTTCAGCATGGTAAATTAATTCTGTAACCACTCCATTCATCATCTATGAGTCTACAGCATGGTAAATTAATTCTATAACCACTCCATTCATCACCATTGGGTCCACACCATATGAGTGGTAATGGAATCAATCACATGTGGGTTTCTGACGATGCATATTTCATTGCCCAGTAAACTGCAAAGCACAATAAAACCTACTTCAGTGGGGGCTGAGTGGTCTAAAGCGCTCACCATTACGGATCATTGCCATCTCACCTCTGTCTGCATGGGTTCGAGTCAGGTTCAGCCAATGTGGGTATGTGAGAAAGCTTGCCAGTAGCTTCTCATGGGTTGGTGGTTCTTTCTGGGGTTTTCCCAGGTTCTTCCTCCACCATTAATACTGGCCGCCATGTATAGCCTATCTTGTACTGAAAAATGGCATTAAACCCTACAACAACAACAACAGCAACCTACTTCAAAATTTTGAATAAACTGTTTTGGGTGGGGGTAAAAGTTTCATGTATTGTCTAGCTGCTACAAAGCACAAATTTTAAGACCAAACAAATGTTGATTCATCTATAGAAACAATAGAACCCTTTTCAAATAAGTAAATTTAGAAAGCAGGAAAAATTCCATTTTTCATAAACCACTCAAATTAATATATACAAAAAATCAATTCAAAGTCATTCCATTTATTTGTTCACTTGATAATGAAATGTGCAATCTTTCACCCTACTTTTTGTGGTATTAATTGTTATCTCATTCTTGTAGATACAATAATGTTGTGGGGATGTGTTTGTTTGAAAATACATATTCTTGATAAAAACAGTAAAGAACCAATACCATAATCAAGGCCATTTAAACGTTGTGTTATTTTCATATGGTTAGTAATTGATTGTTAACTTATCCTTTTCATCCAATACTTTCGTTTAATCTCAGATATGCAGACTTTTTGATACCTCTCAGAAACATACAATTAAGGCTTTGTCATGACATGTAATTAGTGGTTGTCAGTTGCAACAGGCGGGCTGACACAGAGTGGTTAAAAATTCATTCTTTATGTCTCTCAGATTGTGTATTGGACTGTCAGATTCTGCATTCCAGATTCACACTTATATATTTTTCCACATTAGTTCCACTCTGCTTTGATGCATACTGTATGAAGAATGCATCTGTCAAGAGTGTTAGGCAATGAACTTAGACTAATTGGTTAATAAGAACATTACAGTTTTAATGGTCATAGATTGTAGCTTAGGGAAACCATAGAGCAGCAATCCTTTTCCTAATGGTTTTAGATTGTAGCTTTCAGGAAAAGTAGACCATCAATCCTTCTGAGGGACTTTCATAATGGTTATAAAATGTAGATTTGTGGAACAGTAGATCATAAGTCCCTAGAAGGGACTCTTGTAATGGGAGTATCATTTTTTTTTCTTTTTGGAACTTGTGTAATGATTATTGAATGTTGCTTTAAGGAAAAGTAAAGCACCAGTCTCTTCAAGGGGCTTTTGTAATGGTAGTCTCAGTCCCTTCAAGGGGCTGTTGTAATGGGAGTCTCAGTCCCTTCAAGGGGCTTTTGTAATGGGAGTCTCAGTCCCTTCAAGGAGCTCTTGTGATTTGAGTCTCAGTCCCTTCAGGGTACTCTTGTAATGGTTCTACAATATGGCTTTGGGGAAAAGCAGGGCATCAGTCTCTTCAAGGGGCTTATGTAATGGTAGTATCCCTTAAGGAGCTCTTGTAATGCTTATAGAATGAAGCTTTGAGGAACATTTATTTCATGTTTATTATATTTTAATAAAAATGATTTTAAAGGTTATTTATATTAACTCAGATGTGAACATTGGCAAATCATTTACTTTACAGTATCACTTGCAAAGTATAAGCTTGTAACAAAGGTAGTTTCTTTTCTGTTAACATTTTATGCTCTGTAAAGTGAAAAAGAGAAAATAGATAAAAATATGAAATGATTAAGTCTCTACAGATATAACCAGTCAGTAAGATTTATTGAGCTCCAAAAATTTGAGCACACTAGTTAGTTATGAATAATTATTGAAATACATTGTTGTTAGAAGTGGGGATGGTGTGATTCCCACTCCTTATGCTTTTTGGCTGTTGTTATCTAGGAGATGATTGATCATGGTGTTATTGCCTGAATTGAGTAAACAATAAAGTAAAATATGAAATTAATGTATGGAATAACAGAATATAACAATTCAATCAGTTACATAAAATGAAGTTGAACATGACATTTGAATGATTTACTTTCCCTTACAAACAGAGTTACAAAATTTATGCCAAATTCAATTAGCCATTCTGTTACACCAGTAAAACAAATTTCATCATATAATTGAGTGACTGATGAAACTCAAATTGCTGGCATGTCAGCATCACCTGGATGCTTCTGGTCTTTTTGAAATAACTGTTGATTGTTGGTTGGTGTTGCCATATTTCATTTCCTTCTCCCACTCTCTTCTAGCTTCTTCAGGTCATCGACCATCTTTGTTGTAGACTATGCTCTTTTCCACTGTGCAGTACAGGTATGGATCTATTTTTCCTTTTGTGCCTTTTCCGAGGATTGCTCCCTTTTCTGTGAAGCTGAATCTCTCTCTTTTCGTGTCCTCAACTTTCCTACACATATCCATTGGACAACCTAATGAGAAATAATTATTTCCTGACCTAAATTTATGGTTTCCCTCAGAAATTTAGACTGACAAAATCCATGAGAGGAATTTCTTAAAACACTCCCATCAAAGTCAAAATACTCATCCCTGCTCTGCCTTTATCAATAGCTATTCTGGAAAATAGCATTGTATGACACCTATTTCAAATGGCCCAAGATTTCCAAAATTTTTGCTCTGCTTTGTCCCAACTCGGTCATTTTCCACTATTGACCTATGTTAACATTGGCCCCTTCTATCTGTCTGATTTAAAAATTTTGCACCATTACAAGTGGACCTGTTAAAGTGCTTACTTATTAATTGCTGAAGACAGCAGTGATAACCCAAATGATTGATTGAATAGTTGTCTCCCCTAAGTCATGGAGTGCCAGGTTAAATTACTGATCTGTCAATTTATTCCATCATAGTGGGAAATCAAGACAGAGTAGATAAGGTTTTGTTTTAGATGTTAAAAATAACAGGGTTAGAAAACAGGGTCAAAAGATTTGCATTCTTGACCTGACATAAAAATGCAAATTTACGTTCTAAATAAATGCATGAAAAAATTATACATAACTAAGCAAACTCAATTATAGCTAAACATCAGAGTGATGGATTGTTAATCCCAAATGAGAAAAGCATATTTTTGCCCATTGGTGTAGTGACAAGAGAGATTTTGTCAATTAGGACTTGAAATTGTTATGACTAAGTCAGAATTTTAACCTCTCAGTATTGTCTTCACAATTCGATACATGTATACTTGTCCTATTTCTCGCCACTGATTGTCTCCTAAAAGAAATGCAAATTTTAGAAGCAACACTTACTTGTTGTAAACAATTCAACTTTTTTGATATATTTTGAATATATGCTTTGTGTTATTTGTCTGATCTTTGTGTAAGTTAAAGTAATGCCAACATCTCTCTTCTGACATTTAATTATTTTCTTGACAACAATGGTTGTCTTTGTTGAAACTTTTTAGCTGATGTTGAAATCTAAGTCTTTGGATATTGCCATAGTTTCCAGAAATACTATTAATGAATTGTTTTCTTTTGTAGTTCTTATATACTGCAAAATATTTAGTTGTTCAAGGATTTAAACATGCAGATTTTTTTTCTTTTGGATTTCTAATTCTTGATAATACAACAAACCATTTTATATAGCATAAAGGGGAAGTCAGTGGTCCAATTCAGTTCTGGCATTATGCAGCCAAATGCTTTATTCAGGGCTGCCCCAAGTCACCTAATTATGTGATGTGGAGCTGAACAATCTACAGCCTTCATCTATTGGTCTAATTTGAGTGTAATATTGGTTAATCTGGCATTGGAATAGGCTGATCAATCCATTTATAAGTGTCATTACTGATGTTGTCATGGGATTGCTCATTTGGAAGAGCACTAACACCTGAATTGTTCAGCACAGTTAATGGCCCTGTACAACCCCTTCTGACCTTAGTATGTTCAGACATTTCAAGACAGAAAAACTGTATTGATCTCTTATGGGAAGGGTAGAAAAGAAATTGCTTTCTGGAGCAAAAGAGAAGAGACAGTGTCCCAAGTATTGCGTTTGAAACTTTTGTCCAGCACTTCTGGTCAAGACTCATTTTAAACTTTATGATAATAAAAAAATATATATTTTGACAAGTTTATATTAAATAGTTTATAATGAAAATGTCTAAATTATTTGATATATATGGGTTCAATTTTTGTTTCTACTTTTGTATGTATGTTACCTTCATTTCTGCACAATAACTTACGTTTGACTTCATCTGCTTTTAAAAACAAACTGTGGATGGTTTGCAGTTTGGTGAGGAAGAAGCCTGTTGATTTGGGGTCAGTAGGTCAAATGTCACGGTCACAGTCATTGTGGACTTTAGAAAAATGATTTCTTCATAATCACATTAATTTTACCTGATGGATAAATGTGAATGGTTTGTACATAGTAAAGGAAGGAGCCGATCAGTTATGGATAAATGTGAATGGTTTGTACATAGTTAAGGAAGGAGCCGATCTGTTATGGATAAATATGAATGGTTTGTACATAGTTAAGGAAGGAGCCGATCAGTTATGGATAAATGTGAATGGTTTGTACATAGTTAAGGAAGGAGCCGATCAGTTTGGTGTCCAGGGTCAATCTCACTGGTTAATGGAAGAAAATTGGACTTTACATGATAACTTCAGTTTTGCATCACAGACCTGGACTAAAGAGTGTGGATGACTTGCACTTGGAGTAAAGAAGAAGCCTATTGATTTTAAAATGTTAAAGGTCGGGTCAGTGGCTGAAAAATGAAGAATAGTTTGCACAAAAGTGTTATTTCTCAGACATGTACCTTAACAAAATTTGTGGGTGGCATAGACATTGAGTGAGAGAGTCTATTGATTTTGGGGGTGAAAAGGTCAGACTGCTACAACTATTACTATTGCCATTACTACTATTACTACTGTTATTATTACAATTACTATTACATACTACTACTACTATTATAACTACTACTACTTCTTCTGCTACTATTATTATTTTTATTATTATTACTACTATTACTATTATTATTACAACTATTACTACTACTACTACTACTACTTCTACTACTACTATTATTATTTTTATTATTATTACTACTATTACTACTATTATTATTACAACTATTACTACTACTACTACAACTACTACTACTTCTACTACTACTATTATTATTTTTATTATTATTACTACTATTACTATTATTATTACAACTATTACTACTACTATTATAACTGCTACTACTTCTACTACTACTATTATTATTTTTATTACTATTACTACTATTACTACCATTATTATTACAACTATTACTACTACTGCAACTACTATAACTACTACTACTTCTACTACTACTATTATTATTATTATTACTATTACTACTAATACTAATATTATTATCATCGCTACTAATACTGTTACTGCTAGTACTATTAATACAGCTGCTACTACTACTACTACTATGATTATGTATTTATAATTATATATAAGTGGTGCTATTTTTCTTAGCAGGAATGCTTTTATTATCAGTGAAATTCATCCGACATGTCAGTTTGTGTCCTAGCAACCCATTTGATAACCTGCCTGTGTTTCAGTCTATTATTTTTAAGATGCAGAATGAAAATGTAAATATTTTGGTTTTTTGTAATGCACTGTTGCATCCAGAAAATTTCATTTGGTATAGCTGTCAACCATTTTGTTTGGTGAGAGCACTAATCAATCTGCTCTTTGTGTACTATATAATCTGTTCTTTTGTATATTAATTTGCTATTTGTGTAGTAATTAATATGCTTTTTGTGTATTAATTAATCTGCTCATTTTGTACTAATTGATCTACTCTTTGTGTATTAATTAATCTGCTCTTGGTGTACTAATTAATCAACTCTTTATTAATCTGTTGTTGGTCTATTAATCTTATCTTTGTATTAAGCACTCATCTTGTTGTATACTAATTAATCTGCTCTTTGTATACTAATTAATCTGCTATTAGTGTATTAATTAATATGCTTTTTTCTGTATTAATTAATCAGTTTTTTATGTGCTAATTCATCTGCTGTTTGGGTTGCTGACCATCAGTTTTGTAGCAAGCATACTGACAATCATCATGACGACTTCTTGTTACACAGATTGTAAAATTTGGTGCTGGTAGAGTTGGAGAAAAATGAGAAAAACTGGAAAACCAGAGATCTCCCAGAAGCAAATCAAGGATTTCCTTATTTATTGTACATTATATATTTTGGAAAATGTTCAGGAAATGAAGTAATTACCTCACAGAAGGTTGTTATAGAAGTGTTACATGTTTCAACACTACTTTTATCATTTGGGTTCCATTGGGCACTTTAATGTCAATCATACAGTAATGTAGTCATTTATTGGTGTAGTTTGTTCCTATGAGTCTTCACATGTGTGAATTAGAGACAGTTTTGTCATATCCCTCCTCATTTCTAAAGAATTCCTTTACTGGTTCCTGCTGCAAAAAAACAGTTATAAATTATAGTTCTGGTACAGAAATATTGATTTCCATAAATTTCTGTTGATAATTTGATACTATTGCTAGCAGATGTCGAAGTTATGATTGACTCCATTAGGAAGAATTGCCTGATGGTATGGCTTCCTATTGAATTGACTGGCAATTTGGTAGACACTACACAGTAAACTCCTGCATTTGACTGGAATTGAAATGTGATAAAAATGTCATTTAGGAATTTAATAATTTCAAGTCCATGATAATCATTAGGAGGTAGATAGATGTTTGAATGTTGATATTATTACATTATGTTAGCTCTGGAGGTGAAGTTTAGGGTATCCTGTTTTGCCATGGGTATAAACGACAATGAATTATTTACATATCCTAACAGGAACCTAGGAAACATTTTAAATATGATTGCTCTTGAAAGATAGATTGTGCTTCAAAAACGAATAAAACAAATGGTTACCTCCATGATTGTGAAATTGCCTCAATTTTAGGCATACTTTTTTTATCAGAAGAATAAAAGTTTTTTCCATCATTGTTAACTGTAGTTCATGTTTTTTTTGTGGCATTCTGTGAAAGACACAATTACATGTGCAGTTTTTAAAATCATTTACTACATCAAACAAATTAATGATAGCAGTATGTAGATATTTTTGTGAGGCAAAGAAATCTGAAATTTTTAGTTGATAGCTTTTAGCAGGTGAGTGTTAACACTTCTGTCCTAATTTGATTGGAAATATGTGCCATTTTCTCTTATCATCCAAATGGCTTACCTTCAAAATAAATGTTTTTGATTAAAATCAAAACCTGCAGAAAATTCTGAACTTGTGACCCAACATTTACACAGAAAGATTAAGAACCATTCTATAAGACTGATCATCTATAAATATCAATCTTCAGTTTAAGTTTTTCATGCTGCTGCGTAGTCAGATACAAAGTAGCCAGATAAATCACTTTTTTATATCACTAATACTAAATCTGTTGCCACTGTATAGCTGGTACTTTTCAGAGTAGAAAATATATTGACCATATGACAAGAATCTGTCCTCCCATTAGGATGAATCAGAAGATTCCAGAACATTGAATCACCCTAGGACAGCCCACACTTGCTGCCCATGCATGCTGCCCTTCATTCTTTTTCTGGAGGCATGGCTGTAATGTTTGAACTGTTTTTGTTGATGCGGATTTGCCATCTCTTCATTGGTTAGTAAGTGAATTTGAGTTATCTTTTGGGTGCATATTCTTTGTCAATGTTTGGATTATAACTCTGATGGAGTTTTTTCTCTATTATTTTCAGCTTCCTTGAGAGTTATTAGTGTTTGTTCTGTACATGTTGTGTGTTGCTTTATATTTTATTCTGCTTTTTCTCCCCTTCACAAGGCATTAGTGATTTTGCTTGTGCATTTTCTACCTCGGGAATTTGTTCTATTCTTGCATCAAATGTGGTATATGGACTTGCCTTGAACCATGTTATTTGTTCATTTTCCTTGAACCATGTTATTTGTTCATTTTGAATCATTGTAATTCACATTGATTTCTAATCATTGGGATCAAGCCCCTCCCATGGTAAGGTGAGAGCTGAGATTAAAGTCCAATCAGATGTGGTCAAGGTTCCTACTACAGATCTGGTCATTGGGGCCCAGGTACTAGGTGCCAGTCACCCAGAACCTGGTGATTCGGTGCTGGTCATTGAAGTCCGTACCTTACGGGGATAGGGATTGAGTTGAGTACCCCCGCCCTCCTGATCTCCAGACTGCCATTTCATCTTGTGGGGGACTTTGAATCAAACTTACAGCCACCAGATTATTGAAGGAGATCGGATTAGCCTTCCTTCCCAACTATCCCTCTAAATCCCTGTGGAATATGGGGCCTTCTGCCACATGAACACGATTGGCCATTTCCCTACATGCAGCCAGAGACTTCTGAACCTTTGACACAAGTTAGTAAGGTTGTGGCTGCAGGCCATAGACCTACAGTGTCTCATGAAGATGGGTTAAGAGAGAGGGAGGGGGTTGGACCTTCTTCATCCAAAGGTGGAGAGTCACCCTCTCCCACCTACTGAGTCCAGACATAGAGGAGTTACTGGTTCAGATTCTTCTTTTGTCAAGGTCTCCCCCACAACAAAGACATTGGGTTATGTAGTCTGCATCTCAGGAGATAGAGTGAGATGAAAACATCTTTTTTTTTTGTCCTCGTTGATACAGAGCAGGTTGATGTGGTACCCCCTACCTTCAGGTCCCCCGACTCCTTTCACCCATCATTTTGAGCAGCCGAGGAGGAGGAGACCAAGTCTTTTGATAAAGTAGTATATGAAGTTAATTGATCTTTGCCCAGTGATCTGTGTCCCAAAACTTCTGGTTCTGATGGCTCAAAAATTCTTTCCAGTTTGGAAAAACTGCTTTATGTGCCTATCTATCTCATTCATCTTTGGACGATGTGACGAAAGCCGTGTTTTGGCGTTCGCACACTACTTGACCATCACTTGTTAGCATAACGAGGCAACAACATTATCTCCTTGGGGCCCAATCATCATTACTCAGAAAGTGTCCCATGTGGATTTTATCCTGCAGTAGTTTCTGACTTTGCAATTAGTTTCAAATTAGTTTTATCCCTCTCCAAAATAAAAAAATAAAAAAGACAGGCTGCAAAAAAAAACCATTTCTGCTAAATGGTTGCCAACATTAAAGTTAACATTTTCAACTCAGTGTGCCCTGTAGGTTTTTCTTTTAAATTTGAGTAATGCAGTGTGTAGTTAAAGATTGCAGGTCTTATTGTTAAAAGTTTGTACACCTACTGGAATTCTAGTACGTAGTTTTGGTACATCTCCTTACTGAGTCCCTATTACATTACAGTATTTGATGCAGCTAGTAAAACTGTCAAAGTATTTGTGAATGTAGCTAGCTTTCTGTTTTTCAAAAAAGAAAAGTTTAGAAAATACTCTCAGATACAGTATGTTTTAAATGGGAAGAAATTAAAAAAGTTGCAGTTTGCTGCAGTACTTGCAGTATGCTAAATAAATGATTATTTGGAAATATACAAGGCCCGGGTTCATCATAATAACCACTGGAAGAATTAGCTCCCTTTGGCTATATTTTGAACTTCACTTAGAAGATGAATTCTCACACCAAACATTGTTGCGCAGAATAAAATATATTTTTCTCCAATTATAAGACCAATGGGCCAGTCTAATAAATAATAATAAAATAAATGTGTGTAGAATTAGTAGGCATTGTGGATTTGCATACAAGTCAGGTCTAGTTGAAAAGAACATAAATCCAGATCTGCCATTACATAATGGGCTGGTAGATTAGGGTCTGTGTTGTTTGTTCCACTAATTACTCCAATATATACTGAAGGCTTAACATCAACGATATTCTTTGTAAATATTTGACTGAATTTTGTACAGATGAGCAGTGTCTTGTCATTAGATAGGAACTAATTATTGATAAATATGGTACATTTGAGATAAGATTTACCCTTCAAAATCAATGTGTAAAGAAGGGTAGCTCAGATGGTAGAGCACTGGACTTAGAATCCAAGGTTCTGAGCTTTGATCCCTGCCCAGGCCAGCCCAGATCAGCTGCCTTGGTGTGACCCTGGGAAAGGCACTAAGCTTCCATTTTCTTGGCATGAAATAGCCTTTAATATGTTAAAAGTTTTACTTGAACCAATAAACTGTATTAGGAGTCACATGCCTATGATCCACATGCTGCCCGTTATCAGTATGGTGTAAGGCAGATAACTCTTTGTTCTTATTGTATAGTCAGTTCTGAATGAATGGTGCTTGATTATTGATTTACATGGCTTGTGTTTTGGTGGATGGGAGGGTGTGGTAATTTTAGCATAATTCGAAAATACTAATTTGGTTTGGTTGCATTGGTCAGCCATAATTCTCCCTGCCTTCTTGAAGAAAAGAGAGGGACATAATATTGACATTTCTGTCCATTAATCTCTCTGTTCATCCATTACACTGTCTGTCTTTGCACTCTATGACCTTAAAGCCATTTAAAAAACTTGGTATACTTATCCATCATTACTAGAAAGCATGACAAATACTGCATTGGGAGAGCTGTCTTGAAGGTCAAGGTCATGGCTCAATATTTCACATTTTCGTTCACATTTTTTCTTTCACTGTTCAACTTTGAAACTGTCAAGGGATGAAACTTTGTATATATATCATCACTAGACTGTGTTACATACAACATTTTCGTCAGAGTCAAGGTTCTGACTGAGTAGTTTATATTTTCATCACACTTCACATTTGCTCTATAGTTGTACGGGGCCCCGAGTGGCCGAGTGGTCTAAAGCGCTCTCCGTTACGGATCACTGCCATCTCATCTCTGTCTGCGTGGGTTCAAGTCGCGGATTCAGCGAATGTGGATATGTGAGAAAGCTTGCCAGTAGCATCTCGTGGGTCGGTGGTTCTTTCTGGGGATTTCCCGGTTTCTTCCTCCACCATTAATACTGGCCGCCATGTATAGCTTATCGTGTGCTGAAAAATGGCGTTAAGCCCCACAACAACAACAACTATAGTTGTACAGCGATTTTAGAATCAGGGATGAAGTGGATACTCTAACAACTTAGACCACTGGTGTAGTTTTCATATACATCATTACTAGAAGGGGTGTTGCATACTGTGTTGTCGAGGAGGTAAAGATCACAGCTCAACATTTTATGTTTCCATCACTCTTTTCCTGGCTGTTTGAGATTAAGCAATGACACCTGGTACACTTATATGTCACCACTATAGATATAGATAGATATATGTATGTATGTATATATATATATATATATATATATATATATATATATATATATATATATATATATAATAATAATGAGGAGAGCTATCTTTAAGGTCAAGGTCAAGTTTTATGTTTATGTAACTTGTTCTCTTCTGTTGTTTAATATTAAGGCCCTATTGAGGTTAAGAGGTAAAACTTTGTATACTTGTACAACATCACAAGTAGGCGTGTTGCATGCCACATGGGGGGAGGGGGTCATCTTTGTTTCCATTACACTTTCCCTTGAACTCCATAATGTTAAAGCTAGTTGATAATTTGGGTGACCCCTTCCAATTCAAGAAGCTGTTTGATGGGAATTTAGCTCATTCACCCACTCTCACCAACATTTGTGGGGGTGGGGTGGGGGCTTGGGCAATTGCTATACTTTTGGTTTTGAAGCCTGACATATTTAAACATCCTCATGAGAAAGTTGTCACATACCACTTGGGGATTGCTCTATTCAAGGCCAAGCTCAATATTGTACATTTCCTTCACATTTTCCTTTCTACTCAATAACTTGAAACTGGCTGAGATGAATGGATGAAAATTGTTATACTTGTACATCATCAGCATATCTTCAGGGTCAAGGTCATAGCTCAATATTTTGTATTTCAGTTTTGTTTTCCCCACCATTTTCTTTTCCATGTTGTAACTTTAGATCTGTTGGAGAGTAATGGAAGGAAATTGGTTTACAGATATGTTGCAATTAGCAGGCATGCTATGTATGACTTTGTTCGACTTACCTTGTAGGTCAAGGTCATAGCTCAATATTTTGTATTTCAGTTTTGTTTTCCACAATATTTTCTTTTCCTTTTTTGTAACTTTAGAGCTGTTGGAGATTAATGGAATGAATTGGTCTACATATATGTTGTCATTAGCAGGTGTGCTATGTATGATTTTGTTCAACTTATCTTCAAGATCAATGTTATGGAATTATATGTTGAATTTTTCTATTACACTTTCCCTTCCTTTCAATATCTTTAGAGCCATTGGAGATAAAGAGATGAAACTTGGTATAACAATATGTCATGATTAAAAGGCCAGTCACATGCTACATATGGGGTCTGATTTTCAAGGTCATGGTCACAGGTCAGTATTTTAGGTTCAGATATATTGTACCTTCAGCTTTTTAACTTGACAGCTGTTTAAGATAAATGCATGAAGCTTATTATACTTATATATTGCCACTAGAATATATGTTGCATTGCCTCTTGGAGGTCATATCCTCAGGGTCAGGGTCACATGTCAACATTATCATCTTTTCTTTGCCTTTGCTTTACATCATAAAAGATATTTGAGGCACATGAATGAATCATAGTACACATGTGCTTCTCAGTTTGGTGTTATCTAATGTATTACAGTCAAGGTTCAGTCTTCAAGTTCAAGGTCAGTGATCATTTTTCATACCCCTTTTCTGCACTTTTCCTTTGATTCCCTTTGAGATATGGCAGTGGAACTTGGTTACTTTCCATGGCTGCTTAGTAAATTTGAAGCTCTGTCTCAATGGTCATAAATTTCATTATTGCTAACTTTTGTGACTTCTTCATGGTAGGCAGGGGACATAACTTATGAATTTCACTTTATTTGACTATGACATCATCTCTGGCATTCAGACAATCAAAAACTGCTGTCATGACTCATTTGAGTAGGTGATTGACTTGATTTGCGTCAGTTTCAAATTTTGACTTTGATAGTAAAGAAAATCCTTCCAGTTTACCATTTTTATTTTAGAACTAAACATTTATTACTAAAAACTTGCTGACATTTCTTTGAAGTTTAATTTTGAGAGATTCTGTGATAATGGTATTTTAGAATTTTAAGTTGAGATGAAGGGTAGGATCCAAGTTAACCAAATTTTTTCACCAACTGCAAATGGGAGTCTAGCCGAGTAGAACCCGTAAGGTTCAGATCATTGGGGGTCTAGCTCAGTGCTGTGCATATGGTTTAGATCAGTGGGGGTCTAGTCCAGTGCAGCCTGTATGGTTCAGATCAATTAGGGTCTATTCCAGTACAGCCTGTATGGGTCAGATTATGGAGAGTCTAGCCCAATGCAGCCTGTATGGTTCAGATCAGTTAGGGTCTATTCCAGTACAGCCTGTATGGGTCAGATTATGGAGAGTCTAGCCCACTGCAGCCTATATGGGTTAGATCAATGTGGAAGTATTTGATTTCCATGTTCAGTTTAAGAGGTGATTATATTTTCCCTGTTACTAGTTCATTTTTGTAATAGTTAGAGCCCTCCTATATGCCAATGTGTTTAAAAACAAAAATCTTTTTCAGATAGCATGTTAACACATATTCCCACATTATTGGAGATTAATTTTGAGAAAATACATGATTATTACCCTTGAGCATTTTAAAGGTGGATCAGTGATAAAACCCAAGTAAATCAAATGTTTTCATCCACACAGGAAACTTGGTTCTAAGTTGTATGTAACCATGGAAATGTTAAATTCACAGCTAGAAGGCACCTTTTTTAAGAAGAGTAAATTAATTGCAGTAGCAGAGCGACTGAAGGTTGATTTCTTGTTTAATGTTAGAGTAGTTTAAAAAATTTGAAAATTTTTGAAAAATTTGAAAAATGGATATTTTTACATTGTTACTCGTTCAAGCAATCAAAAACCATGAAAAATGTATATGTTGATATGCACTTTCTAGTGCTTCACATAGTTAAACACCTGTCACCTTATAAGAGTTGTTATATAGAAAAATAAAGGATATGGTGTCCTATCATCAACTCCCCATAAAATATTAGATGACTGAGTAATCTTATATCAGATTTGCACAGATTAAAGGGCATAGAGACCTCTTATCGGATACATTGATAAAAGTGAATGTTGGCATGTGAATTTTTTTACTATTGCACAGTTTATTGAGCTCAATGTTTTTCTGAATTCTAACATGAAAAATCCAGCATGGAACTTCATAAGTTGCTATTTCCAAAGGTGTTTTATATGTTTTGCTGAGTATATAATTTTCTTGTACAGTTTTGTAAAAGCTTATATTCAGTAAGAAATAGAAGTCACAATTACCATATATACTCCCTTATAAGATGAGGCCAACTGCAAACTACAGAGACCCAGATCTGCTTGTGCATTATGTACCAGCAGATCTGGGTCTGTGCAGTTTGTTAGGAATAATCAATAGAACAAACAATATGGACCCTGATCTGCAGGCACATTATGCCACAGAAATCAGGATCTTTGTTGTTTGCAATCTAACTCGACTTACAGGTGAGCATGTATGGTAATTCAACGTTGCATTACATCTCTTCTAGATTTCATATTGCTACAAAATACTTTCATAACAAATCACTTCATATCAGTGATATAAAATAATACATATAATATCAAGATCATTTAATTTCTAGCTGTACACTGATTTTACAAGACTGGACACACAAAAGATTGTAAGCGTACACATTGAAAAACCAGTAATGGTGGTTTCATTTGGTTTTGTGGGTTTAACGCCATTTTTCGCCACATAATAAGCTATGACATGGCAGCCAGTATATTTGGTGGAGGAAGAACCCACAAGGCCCCTGGAAGAACCACTGACCTACTGAAAGCTGCTGGCAAACTTTCTCACATCTTGGTCAAGTGGAAACTCTAACCCATGCAGAAATAGGTGAGATTTGACCAATCTGTTACCTTAGACAACTCTGCCACCTAGGGCCCCATGTTAGAATGGGTGCTGGAAAAAGTTAAAAATGCCTCCCATTAAACAGATGTTGATTCCTACCAGCTGTAGAGTTTGTAATTGGTATTCCAATAAAATTATCTATCTTTCTGATTAATATTGCTACTAGAGAGCTTTGTACCAGGTCAGATGATTTTTATTATCTGACAAAGAATACAGTTTCTATTGTGTTCTGATACGTTTAAGTGTATGGACACTGAGTTAGTAGCAAACGCTTGGCTTTTTAGCATTTTGAACCAGAATGTCCTGTTTTCTCTTTTTGTTTGTGTTCACATCTCTTTTAATCACTGTAGTTGTGGAGGATTAGTTGAACAAATGAATCAATCAGATCAATTCCCTCTAATGAGTTACAACATTAACGAAACCGATTAGGGACTGCAGGTCACTAGATCCCCCAGCAGATGGGAAGGTACATCTCCACATTCTTTCAGTAATTTTTTTTGTTGTTGTTGTTGTTATAGGGTTTAACGCCATTTTTCAGCACAAGATAGGCTATACATGGCGGCCAGTATTAAGGTGGAGGAAGAACCCTGGAAAACCCCGGGAAGAACCACCGACCCACGAGAAGCTACTGGCAGGCTTTCTCACGTACCCACGTTAGCCGAGCCTGGACTCGAACTCACGCAGACAGAGGTGAGATGGCAGTGATCCGTAACGATCAGCGCTTTAGACCACTCGGCCACTCGGGGCCCCTCTTTCAGTAATCACTTTCTGGCACTGGAAAAAGTGCTTGACGCAGAGCCATAATAACTTGGCAATTGCTTTGTTAGATTTTCTTTAAAAATTATTCATTTCCAAGAATTTCTCATAATACTGCCTTCAGAGTAGACAGATAATCTTTCTGAATGGAATTTACAGGTAGTTGAGATATTTTATATGAACATATTTCATTTTGCTGGGTAACATGTGGATCATTGCATGTCATTATCATTTTTGTTCCATAAGAAATTTCCTAGGGATGGTATAATTTTGATACAGTGTCAGGCAATTCACTAAACTTTGTCAGAATATTAAGCCAGACAAGCCAAAAATTGAAGCAAATTAGACTTGATTTTTATAATTAATGCAGAAAACCAGACTGGCTAATATTCTCCTTTTGAAATCCAATTTTGAAAGTTACACAAGGAACTGCTAGACTATTAGATTTATCTATTAATTATATAACTATAGTGGATATGCTCTTCTTGAAAATTGAATAATAACCCTGGGAAGGCATTCCAATTCCTTGCTTTAGTTAAAAAAAATATAAGAACCTGGCAACAATGGAGATTTAATTTGCACTGAATTCATTCTTTTCTGTCCAGTTGAAATATTTTCAATACTAGCATGTCATTTTGTGTATATTGGTATCATTACAAGGATAAATTTCCAGTGGCACATAACAATGGTTGAATGTTATGGTCACATGTCACCGCTCCAGTGGCCTAAGTGGTTAGAGCATTTGCCTTGGATGCAGGAGTTCGTGGGTTTGAATACTGGACAAGTCATACCAAAGACGTAAAAAGTGGTTCTAGCAGCTGCCCTGCTTGGTGCTCAGCATTAAGAGATTTAGTGTTTGGACTGGTTGACCTGATGTCAGGATGATGTGACTGGGTCTACAGCATGATGCCCCAGTGCTAGACATCACTAACTGCCACAATACAGTCATAACAATATGACTCAAATTGTTAAAGCTATGTTAAAAACCCCAAAAGAAACACAAACAACAAACATAAACACACATGGCCACGTGATACAGTGTGAGACTTGTTCTTGTGTGTGTATGTTTTGGATTTTTAATGTAGCTTTAACAGTCTTTCAGTCATACCACTACGATGTCTGCATCGTGACAGTTTATAGTGATGTCTAGCATTGGGCATCATGCTGCAGACATCATGTCCCCCTCAGTCACATTATCTTGACACCAGGCCTACCAGTCCTCAAACTAATCTCTTAATGCTGAGTGCCAAGCGAGGCAGCTGCTAGTACCACTTTTTGTAAGTCTTTGGTATGACTTGGCCAGGGTTTGAAATCTTGACCTCCTGCATCCAAGACTGATGCTCTAACCACTAGGCCACCAGAGCGATCCAAGACTTGTTTGTATTGTTCATGTAGCCATAAAAATTTTTGAGATGCAAGGTTTAAATTTAGTATATTTTTATTATCATTACCAAAGGGTGTAGGACTGTACAAAATGGTGCCACTATGTTAAAGTCATGCTACAGGGTGTTACATGGCAGTGGTGGCTTTATTGTTATTTAGAGGATGATCTGCATTGATGTTATTGCCTGGATCAAGTAAATAATATTTTTTAAAAATATGAAATTTATAGAAGGAATAAATGAGCAGAGATATAAAATAGATCAACATGAGCCCCTGTTTGCAGAATATACAGTAATTTAATCATTTGTACAAACAAAATGAAATTGAACATGACATTTGAAGGATACACTTCTCTTAGAAATAATTACCGAGTTTATTAAAAATACAATTAGCCATTCCGTTTATACCAGTAAGACATATTTCATCATGAAATCGAGTGAGCGATCAAACTCAGTTGTCCAGCATGCCTGCAGAACCTAGTTACTTGCTGGTCCTGTCAGATTCAGTGTTGGTGACATGATTAGAGTCTACATGTTCCTTTTCCTCCTCTCTCTGCCTCTCTTTCACTCTCTCTCCAGCCTCTTTTGAGTCATCAGCTATAATTTGGTTGTCTTCTTTCTGGCTATTGCCTATATGGAACTATTTCCCTTTTTGAAATAAGTAAATAGGCAACTTAAA
Organism: Megalonaias nervosa; assembly: GCA_016617855.1. Taxonomy (NCBI): domain Eukaryota; kingdom Metazoa; phylum Mollusca; class Bivalvia; order Unionida; family Unionidae; genus Megalonaias; species Megalonaias nervosa. Next base: position 46,077 of record JAECUM010002801.1, read on the forward strand.
TATTTGCCATGTTTTTATCTCTAAGATTGAACATTACCCCATCTCTTGTTATGTTGGGATCGTCCTGTCATAATTCAAAAGAAACTAAGGCTAATATGGGTCAGTCCACAACCTGACAGCTGATACACAAACCCTTGTACAGAAGATTAAGGTATCTCTCTAATGGACTATTCAGTATCTTTCTAATGGACTATTCAGTATCTCTCTAATGGACTATTCAGCATCCTAACTGAACTATAACATAAACTAGACAATAAATCCATACACCCTGCTATGAACTATAAATCATTAACTTGATTAATTGTTGGCTGGCAGGTGCTCTGTTTCTTGGTTACAGGTGTTCACATCTTGATTATGTAAGTGAATTTAATATTTACTTTTCGTCTTAACTACAGTATTTACTAACTAATAATTCATTGGCATAACATTACCAGACATTGTAATATCAATCCCTAGCCTACATGATTCACATTGGGGCCCTGAGTGGCCAGGTGGTCTAAAGTGCTCACCGTTACGGATCATTGCCATCTCACCTTTGTCTACGTGGGTTCAAGTCTCAGGTTTGGCCAGTGTTGGTACGTGAGAAAGCTTGCCAGTAGCTTCTCATGTGTTGGTGGTTCTTTCTGGGATTTTTCTGGGTTCTTCCTCCACCATTTATACTGGCCACCATGTATAGTCTATCTTGTGCTGAAAAATGGTGTTAAGCCCTACAACAGTAACAACAACAACAACATGATTCACCAGATAAACAAGTAAATTCAACACTTATCTCAAGATTCTTTTCAAGAAAATAAAGTCTGAATATCATAGAAAAAATGAGTCATATAAAACTGAAGACAAATTAATGCAAACAATTATCTTCCAAACTTGTATCAGAGGAAAATTGAGGTATGAATGTAAAACAAATAAATTTAAACAAATAATTACCAGTTAATATCAAAATACAAATTGCATGAGATTGAGACAAATACCCTGCGCTTCTGAGACTGGCTTGCTTCTGTTGTAGCAGAATCTCTCTGTACCTTTAAGGCTCCATTTCCCTCAAACCTTCAGACACCCATCCCTTTGGACAATTTATTTAATGAGAATGCTTGCTACTTTCCTGGAGCTAAAACTTCACTTCTTGCAAACTTGAACTGAATAATCTTGTGATGGAGAATACTTAAAACATTGAATGTCATCTAGGACCCCCCCCCCTTTATTTAGTTTAGCCAATCGGGATTAAATTTTTCCAACTGCTAAAAATTAACATTCACCTATCCAGGTTTGAGTAACTCCTCATATTTCCATGCTTTCTTAATAAACTGACTTCTGAAAAGTCTCATCTCATGACATTTATTTCAACTTGTACAAAAAATGTCTCGATGTTATTTCAGCTGTCATTTTTCCAGTACTTAACCCCAACTTCATTTTGCCTCGTCCATCTAACTATTATCAAACAGACACTAATTAAAAATCAATCACACCCCAAACAGGAATATTAAAACCACCACAGTCTAATGATTTAGCATGGTCATCAGCTTAATTTGTTGGGTGTCACACTGATCGTGGCATATGTGCTGCGAGAACGTCTACAAAATTTGAATTGTTACACAGGGTCATTGTCACCTGTATAGAGTAAGTATGCTTTTTAACCGAAGCAATTATATGGTAAAGTTAAAAGGTTTTGGCCAGACTTGCATGTATATCTTCAGTAGTATATTCTTAGTTCTTACATCAAGTTCAAGGTCACATATAAGCAAGTCTTACTTTATTGCTAATAATAGCTTTTGGAATCAATTCTTGATAATATGCTGAAACTTGAAACATCTTGTTGTAATCACTGCAAATATTGTTTAAAATTGTTATGTACTTTACTCATGTTGAAGTCATCTAACATAATTTAGTTTTTTGTCCATGTCACTAAAACTGGGGAGAAAGAATTCTTAATAAATATTGTTTTGTTGAAAAAACCACCAGAAAGACAGGAAATGTATTTTGTTTAGATGTGTGTTTTGCAAATTTAGGGCACAAAACATTTTGCTGGTAAATTTAAACCTCATATATGAAACCAACAGCCATTTCACTGGTCTGGTACTATAGCACTCAGATGTCAGATTCTGTTTTCACTTGGCACTCAGGTGTCAGACAAGAGCCTGTTTCAGGGGTCTGTCATTTTAGTACTCAGTTATCAGGCTCTAGATCCACAGGTCTGGTCTTATAGCAAACTGCAGGCTGTAGACTTGTTGAGATTTTTCTACAGCATATAGTTCTGTAAGTCGTCAGAAATTGAGAATTGGAAATAGATTTCAGTTCATTTCTAGAAAACAGGCATCATAGAGAGACACATGAAATTATGTATTTATGGTAAATCTTTGAAATTTTGCTTTAAACTTTGTCGCATTCATATTTGATTGTAATTTTACCTTGGTTTTAGAAAAAAAATATTTGAAAAATATAATTTTTTTATGGGACAGGTATATATTTTTCAGTTACTAGGGTAGCAAGACTGTATCTAACTTATGTTAGGAAGATTGGCTGAAATTTATTATCTTTAGTCTGAATAAAACCAAAAGCATCATTAAACCAGCAAAACACCAATTTAGCAAGAGGAAATCTTTATATAAAACTGCACTTGTGGCCTAGTGGTTAGAGCATCCGCCTCGGATGCGGGAGGTCACAGGGTTGAACCCTGGCTGAGTCATACAGAAGACTTATAAAAATGGTACTAACAGCTGCCTTGCTTGGTGCTCAGCATTAAGAGGTTAGTGTTAGGACTGGTCGGCCTGGTGTCAGGATAATGTAACTGGGTGGGACATGATGCTATCTGTTTGCAGCATCATGCCCCAGAGTGCTAGACATTACTATAAACTGCCACACTGCAGACATCGTAGTAATATGACTGCAAAATTTTTAAAGCTGTGTTAAAAATCAAAATCTCTCTCTCACACACATACACACATACACACACACACACACACACACTGTATATAAAGGACTGTAAGGGAACCACAAAATCCTGTCCTGTATGGACAAGTGTCCATTAAAGATGAAATACAAGTATGCAAGCAACATTAAGGTTTTGACATATGTTGTTCCATTAGGGACCAATCATTTATTTCTGTAATGAGGGCCTGGGATTTTTTTTTTGTCTGGCACACGGAAGCTTGAAAAAATATTGTTGCTCAGATTGGTAGAATAAAATAACTAAATAAAATAAAAGATCCATTTTATTATTTGAAAAAAATTAATTATCTTGAGGTTAAAGTAAAAGCATATATCCTGGTGTAAAATAAAATCCTAAGCCTGCCCCATGGAAAATAAAATGGTCAGTCCCTTGTGATAGATTTCCTGTATATACATATGTGTCTGTCAAGACAAGTTTTATTATTGTTGTTGTTGTAGTGGACAGAAAATTAACACAAAAGGATTTGGATACTTTGATGTGCATGTTCACCCCCTGCAGTTATTAACAAAGAATTATTTCAGCAACAGACTCAGGGTTCCATTGTCCTTGTTAATCTGGGTTTTGAAGCTGTTGAAGTTACTCCTGTCCTTGGATTTTCAAATCCAGCTCCTCCTGAAGCAATTGCCATCTTTACTCACTTATAAGTAAAGTCAAACTGCAAATAACAAAGATCCTGATTTGCCATAGCATCATGCACCTGCAGGTAAGGGTCTGTGTTGTTTGTTCTTCTGATTACTCCTAACAAACTGTACTGACCCAGATATGTTGGTGGATTATGCGATGACAGATCTGGGTCTATGCAGTTGGACCCCTCTTCTAAGCCAGTACCTACTGTAGTCTGGGATGCAGCAACACAAACCTTTACAAATTGTCTGGATAAATTTCATTGCTAAGGCAAAATAAAAGCAATTAAGGTCAGCAGAAACATTTCCTAATGGGAATCAAGTTATTCATCTGGTTGCCATTAGCAGACACACTTGTAGATGGTCAGCTTCCTGTACAGGAGTCACTTAAAGACATGGTTTTAATGGCATCAAAGCAAGCTATGATAGAGGGATAGGTTTAGAAAATATGATATATTTATGTACATGTATAACTTTTACATGGCAAGACAATATCAGTTAAATGTCAACCATATTATATGTAATTTACATTTCCAGATTTGCAGCAAATCCTGGCCACATTTATTCACATTATGTAATCTACAATATTTTGTGTCTAAAATTATGAAATTTTACTGACTCAACAAAAATGAAGAAACGTTCAGATTTGAAAAACAAAATCAACAAATTTTTTCATTGTTTACTTTATCTTAATTTTGACTGGTAAGTTGGAAGAATGTATTGTTTTTGTCTCTAAACAACTTTTATATGCTGAAGTAACTTCAGTTTCAGGCTGAATTTTAAATTTGTTTATAGATGAATTTTTTTTTGTTGTTGCAAAAGACTTGGATATACACCATAAATAATGTATATATAAGTGAATATCAGCACATTTAAACATTACCGCTATACAATACATGCATCATTTAGTGATATACTTGCTTTTAAATCCAGTCTGGCTGCAAATTGTACAGATTCTGATCTGCCTTTGCATATTATGCCAGCAGATCTGAGTCTATGCTGTATGTTTGGAGTAATCAGTAGGACAAACAACATAGACCCTGATATGCTGGAGCATGATATGATGGCAGACCGGGGTTTTTGTTGCTTGCAGGGGGACTTCATTTATAGGCGAGTATATATGACAGATGCCTGTTATTGGCCAGCTAATTTTAGATAAGAAAACTCCCAACTAAACTATGATAAATAAAATTATTTTGGTTCGTTGAATAGATTTTCAGAATTATAAGAAGCACTACCGGTAGTTGGAGTGTCTTAAGAAATTAACATTATATGCATGGTCCTTTTTTTTGTTTGGTTGTTAACTACATATTAACTTAATATATTAACTCAACCTGACTTTGGGTGTGAGGTTTATTTTAGTTGCAGTAGAATTTTTTACATGTAACTTTAAGTTTTAAACATGAAGTGCATAGTTAAATTTATCAATGAAAGTAATAATAGAATTTTATTCATTGATTAATCATTCCAACTTAAACCTTTTTTTTAGTTTAGATCACCTGACCATAAGGCTAAGTGCAGTATTGGTATGGTTCCCTGTACATCATGTCTCATCCATTATCCATCAACATTTGATATGTTCATTTTACCCTAAAAAATAAACCCCATGTATCATTTTGACTGAATTTTTGAGACTGTGAAGCCAAGTTTTAAAAAAATTATTCTGATCTGTATTCATTTATGGCAACCACTACTGAAAATAGAGAAACCTTAAAACAATTTTTTTCTTTATATACTTCTCAACAAACCTTGACAAAATTTATTTGCAAAAATTCTTCTATAAAGGTCCTTCAGAGTTGTGAAATTGCATTTTTAATAATCAAGTCCTGTGGCAAAAATAAAACTACGTAATTGTTCAAAGTCTATCTATAAAAGCTGCCATCTTGTTTGTTACAAAAACTTGAGTGAAGTGTAGATTATTGTCTGTAGAATTTAGGAAAGTATCATTGGAATGGGTGCTGTTGATTTTTATCTCTACTAGGTTAACAAAAAAATGAAATGTTGAACTGATCTGATACCCAATACATTCATTGTTCTGTAGTTGTGGATCAGAATTTAAACTTTCAGTAATTTGGTATTTGTTATGCTTAACAGAGAGGTCAGTTTAATTATTGCATCGAGCATGACTCATTTAAGGCCCGTGTCTCTGAAGTGTTCTTTGAATCTGATTCTGATCTGAAATTCATGTTTTGTTTCATCTACCTGTTATTTACTTATTGCATTTTGAACTCCTACTGAGGCAGATAATGTACTTAGTTGTACACTTGGTAGTACAGGTGTACAAAAATCTGCACCATGTTGGGATTTATAAAATATTGAATAATTTCCTTGTACAAGGGCTTTATATGATTGTTTAGGTGCTGGAGTTGTTGTCCATTAGGTTTGCATTAACTTCTGACATTGTTAATGATGATGGTAAGAGAAGAGGAGGGAGAGATCCAAGGCTATGGTTGCACTGTTGGTGGATCATTCAGATTTTTTGCAATTGTGCCAACTATATAGCAAGTAGCATATACAGTAGTTTTACAGATTGTTAAGGTGCAGCATGATTTGATCACTCAGTTAATTTTAAATTAATTCTTTTTATCAAAGTAAAAACTTGAAAATAGCCCTTATATCATGTTTCTTTAAAGAGAGATGTTATGTCTCTTTGCTTTAATAATTAGAATAATAATAATTAGAACATTTTGTATGTAATAATGATAATAATAATACAACTGATGATATTACTAAGAATTATGATTTTAGTATTATTATTATTATTATTATTATTATTATTAACACCATCATCCTTATATATATTTCTTCATTCAGTCAGCTCACATAAATTTGAAAACATTATTTTTTTACAAAAGTACAGAAATATATTTATGATATTGATTGCTGTTACTGTTGTAGTTATCATTATGTATATATGTATGTAGGTATGTATGTATGTATGTATGTATGTATCTGTGTATGTATTTAATTATGTGTGTATGTGTATGTATGTATGTATGTGTATGTATGCATGTATGTATATATGCATGTGTGTGTGTGTGTGTTATTTCTGGGTATATATTGTGTTTAAATACCTGACAGGTTGCCTCTAATTCTCACAGCTTAGCTACATTTGGCAGGTACTGGTAATTAGGGTAATTACTTACTGTACAGAAGAATTATATTCCAACTTTCAGTTATGGTCAGAATTTTTTATGAAAATTTTTGTTATCTTGTCTCTTATCCAAAATCACATGACCAGCTGATTTTAGACAATGATGTCAGCATTGCGTGACGAAGCTTACAGTTAATTTTGTACAAACACTATAGTGCTTATCCACCCTCAAATGGTTCCTAAAAAAGAACAACTTTTAAAGGAATTCTAAAACACTGCATCAAAACCTGACCTGTATATTTCTTAAAAAGCATTTTGGTATGAATGTTTTTCAAAGTTGAGAAAGTAATGGCTCCCATTACTAAATATGGATAAATTTTCAAATCACTTTTTCTCAAGAAAATTTGAACAAATTTTAAGATAAATTATTTTTATACAGTATTAAAGCATTTCATCCTATTGAAATTAATGAATCATCAAATATGGCCACCATTTCTGAAATTAGAAATACCTTCAAGCAGTTTTTTGAAATTGCTGAACAGAAATCACCTCATCCTGGTATATAGATAACTAAATTGTGTGGAAATTATTCTGATCTGCAATCAAATATGGCCACTGTTATTAAAATTTGAACAGCCTTCAAATCATGCAAAGTCTATATATATATATATATATATATATATATATATATATATATATATATATATATAAAATGATCTACCATAAAATATGGCCACTGTTATTCATTTTTTTTAAACCCTTCTTTTGACCTTTTAAAAGAAAGCATCCTGGTATAAAGACTTTTCTGTTTGTACAAATACATTGTATTATCATTGCACCATAACATTATACACATATGATGCCATTAGACCATAAAATTATATGCATATGATGAAATTACACCATAAAATTATATGCATTTGATGCCATGAAACCATCAAATTATATGCACATGATACCATTACACCATCAAATTAAATGCACATGATACCATTACACCATCAAACCGCTCTGGTGGTCTAGTGGTTAGAGTGTCTGCCTCGGATGCGGGAAGTTGCGGGTTCGAACCCCGGCTGAGTAATACCAAAGACTTTCAAAAATGGTACTAACAGCTGCCTCGCTTGGCGCTCAGCATTAAGAGGTTAGTGTTAGGACTGGTCAGCCTGGTGTCAGGATAATGTGACTGGGTGGGACATGATGCTACCTGTTTGCGGCATGATGCCCCAGTGCTAGACATCACTGTAAACTGTCACACTGCAGACATCGTAGCGATATGACTGAAAAATTGTTAAAAAGCTATGTTAATAAATCACACAAATCACCATTACACCATCAAATTATATGCATATGATGTCATTACACCATCAAATTATAAATTATATGCATATGATGCCATTTTGCTATGAAATATGACCACTTATTAAAAATAGACAAACCTTCAAACAACTACCCGAAAACTGCTCAGCATAATTAGACTAAATTTTGACAAAAATGTGTCAAGGATTAAAATGTTTATAAGTTAGTACTGATGGTGCAGATACGCCATAAAATAGGACCACTGTTGCTAAATATATAAATTCTCTAAATTCCTGTTTCTCAAAAGCTGATCAACAGAATTTAATCAAATTTGATAAAAAGCATCCTGGTATGATTCATTTCATTAAATGTAGTCACCATTTAAAAGAATTTTTTTTAAATTACATCTTTTTCCAAAATATTGGTCTTTAGAATTTTAATAAATGAAACATAAAGCATTCATCATGAAGACCTTTCAAATATTTTTTTATTAGAAATTATGCTAATCTAACCACAAGAATGGCTGTCATGACTAAAAAGAGAAAAACCATTAAATGAGTTCTCAAAATTCATTCAACAGAATTTTACCAAATTTTACAGACAGTGTTCTGGCCTGAAGCCTTTTCAGATTTCTATATTTAGTGTTGATGTGCTAGCCAGTATGTCCACTGTTCTCAATAGAATTTAACCAGATCTGTCATAAAGTATCCTGGCATAAAGGCCATTTTGTTTTGTACAATTGAAGATGACCTATTGTTAGCAATAATGAAGATTTAGAATGACCCAGAGAAATGTTCAGATAAGTGTATTTAGTATCAACAGAATTAGAAAGCATGCATCTTACTGACTCCAATTTCTTTACCAACTGCTTTTGCATTTTAATGTTAGGCAAATGTCAACCAGTTGAGTGATCTTGGGACCACTTGGGCCTCATGCTTTTGCAGCGAAACATTATCATCATATTGCATTGTCTGTCCATGAACTGACTAGAGCGTCCGCCTCGGATGCGGGAGGTCGTGGGTTCGATCCCCAGTCGAGTCATACCAAAGACTTACAAAAATGGTACTAACAGCTGCCTCGCTTGGCGCTCAGCATTAAGAGGTTAGTGTTAGGACTGGTCGCCCTGGTGTCAGGATAATGTGACTGGGTGGGACATCATGCTACATGTCTGCGGCATGATGCCCCAGTGCTAGACATCACTATAAACTGCCACACTGCAGACATCGTAGCGATATGACTGAAAAATTGTTAAAGCTACGTTAAAAATCATAATCACATCACATCACATGAACTGACCAGACAGGTTCTTTGTATTGTACCAATGAAGCTTTTAATTTGAGGAATTAATGAAATCTGATAATGGAGAATGGCAGAGTTGCTTTCATATGAAGGTTAGGCCTGTCATCAGAGAAGCCTTGTTTATACAGCAACCATTCAGTCTTCATTATTAATTTCAGTTCTAGAGGAAGATTAGGTTGTGTAAACAGTTAGACTGCTAACTTGAATCAATTAGCATGGTAAGGAAGACAGTCTTAAATTGTCTGGCAGAATTCCAATGCTTTTGTCCTGATGATAGCAGTTCAAGTCCACAGAAACACATTCTTGTAAGACACAACCCTAATGTATTGTCATTTGCAGAGCCACTGACCAAATGCTTCCCCAGTCAGTTGGCAGTAATTATCATGAATGGTTTGGATTTGATTTGATACTCAATGAAATACTAACTCACAAAATCAAACTGTAAATAGGCACTAGTCATGAATAATAATAATAATAATAATAATAATAATACAGTCTTTATTTGATGAGAATAACCCAGTTTGTTACATAATAGAACTAATCTACAATGAGGCAATCTACTTGTAAGATGTGTACATATGTAGGGTATATATATATATATATATATATATATATATATATATATATATATATATATATATATATATATAGAGAGAGAGAGAGAGAGAGAGAGAGAGAGAGAGAGCGAGAGAGAGTACAATCAGTACCCATCTCACACATGCATGCACACATATATGGACATATACACAGTTATTCATACACACATTCATGTACATAGAAATTACATATCCAGACCGTTAACACACACTAAATTGTATATATGCTAACAGACACAAGTATCAGTGTTCACCAGTCAAGGTGAAACTACTGCATAACACATGCATTAAGGTAGGTTTCATAAGAGTCAGGAGATTCGTGGCAGATTTTAGGAGACACTTCCTGTTTCAATGCATGCTGGAGATTGAGACACAAGCACTTCGTGATGGATATTTTCATGTGACTTTTCACGTGAAAGAGGAGTCTGTAGTTGTTAAGGCATATATGACTACATGTATTTTGTTGAATATGGTATGTCAGAAGGGAAGACTACATGTATTTTGTTGAATATGGTATGTCAGAAGGGAAGACTACATGTATTTTGTTGAATATGGTATGTCAGAAGGGAAGACTACATGTATTTTGTTGAATATGGTATGTCAGAAGGGAAGACTACATGTATTTTGTTGAATATGGTATGTCAGAAGGGAAGACTACATGTATTTTGTTGAATATGGTATGTCAGAAGGGAAGACTACATGTATTTTGTTGAATATGGTATGTCAGAAGGGAAGACTACATGTATTTTGTTGAATATGGTATGTCAGAAGGGAAGACTTTGCAGATTTTAATTGTAATAAATCTTGATTTTGTAAAGTTTAAAATTTCCAACTGCCACAAAACTTTCAAATGCAGGATGAATTTGTATTATATAATTTTGTATAAAACCTGCATACAAGAATGTAATAACATTGTATGCATGAAGCATGTACCCTGGAAATATGAATACATGAAACATGTACCAGTAATAACTTTGTATCCACAAAGAATATTACTTTGTATGCATGAAGAATGTAAAACTTTGTATCAAGAAACATGTGATAACTTTGTATGCAAGAAACATGTAATAACTTTGTATGCATGAAGCATTTTGAATACTTTTTAGTATTCACTGAATGAAAGTGAGGTAAATATACACAAGAATGTACTAACTTTGTATGCTGGAAGTATTTAAATATTTTTCATTATTAATTGAATGAAAAATGAGATAAATGTATGCAAGAAGAATGTAATAACTTTATATGCATGAAGTATTTTGAATACTTTTCAGTATTCAGTGAATGAAAGTGAGATAAATGTTTCAGTCACTGCACTATTCCAATTCAATAACCAGCACAATTTTAGACATTCATCAATCCAAATAAGCAAGACATCTGGATGTGTTCTTTTCACTTATATGATGATCTTACTTACATACATGTATCTTAAAGTAGACATGTACATAGACAAATTATGGGTACTACAAAGTAGCAGAACCAACATGTTAGCATGGATTGCACTCATACATGTATGTAATGTCAATTTTAAGAAAATAATCCCAGTTATCAGTGTTCATCAGTCAACATTGATTCATTTATTTAAGATTATCATCAATATATGACAATCAGGTCAACCTGGTGTCAGGATAATATGACTGGGTGGGACATGATGCTACATGTCTGTGGCATAATGTCCCAGTGCTAGACATCACTATAAACTGCCAAACTGCAGACATCGTAGCAATATGACTAAAACTTTCGAGCTACATTAAAAATATAAAATTCAAACTCAAACTGCTGATAGGTCTGATATCATTACTCATTACTGCACTTCGCAACAACCATCCATGAATTTTAGTGACTGCCTAGCTTTGGGTTACTAAAATGTAGTGACAGCTTAGCTGTGGGTTACTAAAATATAGTGACAGCTTAGCTGTGACTTACTAAAAGTTAATGACAGCCTAGCTGTGGGTTACTAAAATATAAAACAGGAAACCATCATCATACCAAAAAGATAAGTAAACTTCTCTTTCTTATTTTCTGAGCTATTCATTCAGCAACACTTTCCAAGATTTATCTCATATTTACATTTTAATCTGATAACATAATTTCTCTCTCTATACCATTCCTGTCTCTGCGGCACATCCCTGTATAAGGAAGCAGGGTCAAGAAATAGGACTCTTTTCAGTTTTTCCATCACAAATAATTTAGTTATCCATTACCGAATCCAATTCATATCTGGAACATAATATTATTATATCATGAGACAAGTCTCTTCCTCTGTCTACTGATTTATTTTTTTAAAAGGGTAAATAATATTCACAGAGATGCCAACCATTCTGAATTTGGCAAACTGATTCCTTTTTTTACCCCAAATTGTGCCTTATGATCACCTGTCAGATTCTGGTTGTCAGATAAAGCTATAAATTTATGAATGCAATCAGCAGCTTGATCACTGGTATTTATCACAGAAATGCATTCAGTTCTTTTATAGAAGCATACTTGAGCACTTGTTTTACAAACATGCATGAATCATGGCAGATTGTTTCATAAAAGGAATTAAATATTAACCATGCATGAATCATGGCAGATTGTTTCATAAAATGAACTAAATATTAACCATGCATGAATTATGGCAGATTGTTTCATAAAAGGAACAAAATATTAACCATGCAGGAATCATAGCAGCTTGCTACCCTGATACACCAGAGAAAGTTCAAAAAAGATATTGAACTGAAAGTGGCCAATCAAGATTATATCTTAGCATGTTCTGTATTACAGACATTCAAGCTGGAATACACAAAACATCAACATCAGCCTTAAATGCGGCCATGTCTGTACAGACTGTTCTTTATGGGCTTGAATATGTAAGATGTTGGAAAAGATATTAGAGGAAGCATATTTCAGCACAATGGTACTTAAATCAATAAGATTTAATGCTTCAATAAATTGGTGATAAAAAATTTCAAGTAGATTTTTCATACTTTTATATTCAGATTCCAATTTTTTAAAGCTGTTATGTATTTCATTTTCACATCAGTGTAGGCTGTATTCATTCTCTGGCTTAGTTGTATATGATTTGCATTATAAGATATTGTTTGTCAATGCCACCCACCTCTGCAAATTCTAACACCAGACCAGCTAGATCTCTCCAGGCCAAAACATATGTTCCAATCATTGCTTCAACATTGCTGTGGCAGTGACTCTTACAGTGGCTATCTGGTTAGAGTTATGCTAATACAAGTCTTTTTTAGGTCAAAATTCACAATGCAAACAAGAGGATATTGACTGGTTCATGTACATTCAGTATTGTCAGTGACTGGTTACAACAGAATGTGGATTCTTGTACAGGGTTAATTTATCATGCTCAGCCTGGTGACTGGTTACAGTAGAATGTTGGATATGTGAGAAAGCTTGCCAGTAGCTTCTCGTGGGTCGGTGGTTCTTTCCGCGGATTTCCCGGTTTCTTCCTCCACCATTAATACTGGCCGCCATGTATAGCCTATCGTGTGCTGAAAAATGGCGTTAAGCCCCACAACAACAACAAGAACAACAACAGTAGAATGTTGATTTTTTTACAGGGGTAGTTATATCAGTCAGGTAACTTGTTACAATAAAATGTTGATTCTTGTAGAGGAACAAATAAGCCCATCCCAGTGTAACTAGCACCACACTCCTCACCTCCTCGGACTGTGTTCATCCATTCCAAAGTTTTGTAAGTAATTGTACAGTGTATTTTCAATGAACCTCAAAGGAGGACAAAACAAGTCCCCCATTTCGAGCAGTTTTGTCCCTCCATTCACTCCAGAGATTATGAAAAGCATAAATTTTGAGAAACACACAAGGTTCAGTTTCTAAATAAGGCAGTAAGCCAATGGGGCTGATGTTGATGCCATTCCATATTGTTACGTGACAAGGGCTTGTACTCAGTAACAAAGAAAAGAGTGAAGTCAACAAGCTTTGTATATTTTAACAAAATAATTTATTTCTCTAGAAAAGAATGTAAAAATTGGAAAATAGGACTTACGGTTTGTGAATATAATCCAAAATTTAATCCTAAGAATGAAAAATACAAGTCCTATCACTAAATAGTTCTGTTAGAATCCAGGTTCGAATCTCGACGACATACAAATATGGAAGGCGATGACGTCAGATGTGGTCCATGTACGAATATCAACAATTCTTCAGTTGAATCACAGTTTTTGTTTCTGAATAATTCCAGAATAAATTTCCATGAATATCTTTCAGAATTTTTTTTATAAAAAGTCCACTTGTTGAATTTCCTAGAGAAGGAATTATTAAATCCAAAAAACAAATGAAAAACAAACAATCTGGCAACAAATAAAAAAACACCTTGTTCCTTCAAGATGTTAAAACGACTCTCCTAGAAAAATATTAAGAATGCATATTTAAACCCAAAAAACATCATTTCAGTCTTGCGAGATGAGTCATGTGGTCTCTTACTGCAAGAGATTTATCATGTACGCCCGTGTAGCCCCAATTAAGAACCAATAATAAAAAAACGTTCTTTACACATGGTGATCATGCAAGCAAAGTATGGCCTTGATACTGACCAATCATTTTAACTTCCTGTTTATGAACTTCCCAACGCATGACGAACTAGGTTAACTAAAAATAGTTATCATGTAACACGTTTTACTTCTTAGATAAACAACATTTACTAAAAGAAAATATCGAATTACTGAAAAAGTATTTAGAATCCCATGGAAATAATCATTACAATAAAATGTAATGAAACAAAAATAAAATAAAAAGAATTTCAAAACTAACACACAAACAATTTAATTACATATACGTAACAATATAAGGCAGCAAGGCATTGGGGCTGATGTTGATGCCATTCCATTTAAGGCAGCAAGGCATTGGAACCAATGTTGATGCCATTCCATATTAGGCAGCAAGGCATTGGGGCTGATGTTGATGCCAATCCATATAAGGCAGCAAGGTATTGGGGCTGATGTTGATGCCAATCCATATAAGGCAGCAAGGCATTGGGACTGATGTTGATGCCAATCCATATAAGGCAGTAAGGCATTGGGATGTTGATGCCAATCCATATAAGGCAGTAAGGCATTGAGGTTTATATTGATGCCATTCCATATAAGGCAGCAAGGCATTGGGGCTGATGTTGATGCCATTCCATATAAGGCAGCAAGGCATTGGGGCTGATGTTGATGCTAACTTCAACATACAGATCTCTGAGTCCTGTCCTCCTTACAACTATTGCTACTGAGGTGCATCAGTAGTCTAGTCTATATTGCTTGCCAATAAAAAAGACAAATGACATAGATTGGGCAGGGATAGCTGATAATTCCTCACTGGTCCAAACAGAAAGTCATTTGTACCATTTCTTGTTGAATAAATCCGCCTCTCCTGGCTCTGGGATGCATTTTTCTGGATGTGCCGAAGTTCAGGTGGTCTTCAGGTGTGTCAGGCTATACCCAATATCATTGTCTGTAGGTGAAGGAATCCATTGTTGTGCTGATGCCACTGATGTAAATTGGTCATGTCAAATTGTTTCACATCCTTGATTGCTACAGACAGAATTGTGGCCTGCTGAATTCTACATTCCCAGTATGCTGTGGTCCCAGACCTGAACCAAAGGAAGTGTTTCCACAGGACAAGCCTCCATGTGGCTTTTCGATTGTTATTGACACAATGGGCTCTGCTTGCTTTCCTTAGGATGAAACACTGCTTGATTCTCCTCTTCATGACTTGAAGGATCCAGTAGTGTAGGACGTTCCACATCTGTGCTGAAGAAGCAACATCCGTGCGAAAGAAGCATACAACCCCAATAATACTGAGTAGATCATGTCAACTCACAGCCACCATGGTACAAGTATGTTCATCTTGATCCAGTTCATTAAGAATTAACCACTTTTCTAGGACTGGGGAGGTTGTTGCTGAATGTGGGTCATACCATATATACTCTCTTATAAGTCAAGCTAAACTGCAAACAACAAAGATCCTGATCTACCATTACTTAATGCGCTTGCAGATCCAGGTCTATGTTGTTTGTTTTACTGATTACTCCTAGCAAACCACACAGACTCAGATCTGCCAGTGCATTATGCAATAGCAGGTCTGGGTCTGTGCAATTTGCAGTTGGACTAGACTTGAAAGCGAGTATATATATTGGATTCCTTGGCAATATTTTTCAGAATATTGTGTGTGTGTGTGTGTGTGTGTGTGTGTGTGTATGTGTGTGTGTGTGTGTGTGTGTGTGTGTGTGTGTGTGTGTGTGTGTGTGTGTGTGTGTGTGTGTGTGTGTGTGTGTGTGTGTGTGTGTGTGTGTGTGTGTGTGTGTGTGTGTGTGTGCATGCATGTGTGTGAGAGAGATTAGGATTTTTAGTGTACCTTTAACAATTTTCCAGTCATTGCTATGATGTCTGCAAAGTGGCAGTTTATAGTGATGTCTAGCATTGGAGAATCATGCCGCCAACATATGGCATCATGTCCCACCCAGTCACATTATCCTGACACCAGCATGACCAGTCCTAACACTAACCTCTTAGTGCTAAGTCTTTGGTATGATTCGACCAGGGTTTGAACCCACAACCTCCCACATCCGAAGCAGACTTTCTAACCACTTAGGCTACCAGAGTGATCCTATCACCAGGATCCTGTTGAATAGATTCAGATAATGAAGAGATAATTTTTTTAATTAAGTTGGTAAATTAAATGAATAGAGAGACATTGCAAACTGCTGATATTTTTTTTTTGTCATCCTGTATATGAACAATGAAGGAAGGCATAAAACTGTATAAAGACAAAAATGAATCAATGCAAGGACAATATAGATTACAATGAGATAGAGTAAATTTTCATTATTCAGTAAATGAAATGAAATTGTAGACATCGAACATTGCGTGTATTATCATGCCATCCTATATATTATGTTGGTTGTTGTTGCTTTATAACAGCACATTGACTCATTATTAGCTATATCATGTTGGGGATATGGGAACTGTAGTAAGTGCCTTTTCCAAGACGACGCCAAAGAAGCTGACCTGGGCTGGTTTGAGCTAGTAGTGAACCCTGGCCATGATTTAAGAATCCAACACTGTAGTAACTGAGCTACCTTGACTCTCTCTTGTATATGAACAATGGACGAAAAGAAAAAAAACCACCTAATTAGACCAAACAAATCACTACAGAATAAAAAAACAAAAATTCACAAATCTTCTAAACCATTATTCCTTAGACGGAAATTGCAACTAGAGTTGTCTGTCTGTATTCATTTGATATATTTTGGAATTATTTGAAAGGCAAACCATTGCTCATTCCAATTCAGTAGAAACATTGACTTCTACAGGAGTTTTGTATTTTCATCAGACATTTCCATGGAGGTGAGGGGTGGGGCAGTTTTTATTTGAGAACAGTATCTATAAATAGATTCCTTATAAGAATGTTTCAACAAAGTGTGTGAATAGACTCCTTATAGTATGTTTCAACAAGCATGTGATAACTTTTAAAGAATAAAGATGAAATTTACAGTTCAATGTATTCATTACTGGCACATTGACAACAATCATGTGATTTGACAATGGCATTATGCCATACAATTTAAGTAACAGCAGGACATTACAGTTGAATACTGAAACCTGCATGTCTGTAACAGTTGGTAGAATGCTTTTAATAACTTGATAATCAATAAAAGTGCCTCATTGCATGGATGTAAAAATTGACTTAGTAAGTGTTATTATGGCATTAATCTAGAATTCAGGTGCTTTCATAGTGTATATTGCAGATTTTGTTTTGCTTACAAATATGTCCTAGAAAACAAAGCAATGTAATATTTCAAGATAAAGTTAGATTGGATTGTTAGAAAGTTCTGCTTTTTCTAGGAAGTTTTCCTTGAGCAGATCAAATAATGACAGTTTTCCTTAAGCAGATGAAAGTTATGAAGAAGAGGTCAAATTTTTCATGTCAAAGTGTTGACAAAATCTTTCTTTGATATGACATGCATTTTCAGTTAACAAGATCCATTAACTATAGGTTATGTCATCCATTCCCACCATGCCCATTGATCAGAATGGTCCAAAGCATGTGACTGAATAATGTAGACTACCAGTAGTCTTGTTCAAATAACATCACAGTGCTGTCCAAAGCTGGCCAATGCAAATATACAAAATGATGATGTGTTTTAAAGATGCATAAGTATAGCCCCATAGGGAGCTGAAAATGATTTCCAGTATTCATGTTATCATGATAGATGATGCTACAGTAATATAATATAAACAGTGGAGGTGGGAAATAGGCGTAAAATGTGAATATATATGCTATGGGGCAGAAAAGAGAGCTGAAGATATAAAAATCAGAAAGAAAGCATCAGTTATCCAGTAAATCCATTGGATAATATTCTGTCATGTAATAATGTACCGGGTCGATTCTAGGGTGGGAGAATCAGAAATATTGATAGAGGAAAATTTGGTCATTAATGTTCTTTTGATTTCTCCACAAAGACCAATTTTGTTGCACCACCCTGTGATATATCTGGTATTCCACTCTGACATATTAACTGATGTGTGTGTGTGTGATTTGGATTTTTAACGCAGCTTTAACAATTTTTCAGTCATATCGCTTCAATATTTGCAGTGTGGCAGTTTATAGTGATGTCTAGTACTGGGGCATGATGCCTCAGACATGTAGCATCATGTCCCACCCAGTCACATTATCCTGACACCAGGCCAACAAGTCCTAACACTAACCTCATCATGCTAAGCACCAAGCGAGGCTTTTGTTAGTACCATTTTTATAAGTCTTTAGTACAGCTCAGCTGGGGTTTAAACCCATGACCTCCCACATCCGAGGCTGATGCTCTAGCCACTTAGGCCACCAGAGCGGTCATATTAACTGATAGAAATTGACAAAAACAAAATTTGCTTGACTCAAATTTAAACAGAGATGTTGATCTGTACCGGGTGTAGATTAAATGTATATAACTGGTGTATTGAATAAGGTTCTCTATCTTTCCATTTAATTTTGCATCTTGAGAGCTCTGGATCAGATTGATGATTGTATTATCTCATACTGAACTTGGTTTATGTTGTATGTTTAACACTGGCATATTTCTTCTTGTTATTGGTTCTTTAATTTTTACTTGGAATTTAATCTCACCTGTGTATTGTTTGCCACAGAAGTGGCAGGTGAGCTAAGTAAATTATGTGTAGTACAGTGACCTCTTAACTTGGAAGTTTTATTTGACGATTGCAGATGTGCTTCTGAATATGTTAGATTGATCCCTTTTTATGCAAAAGGTACAGTTAACAGTCTCATGATATAGTACTTTGTTTGTGAATGATTTACTTCTAAAACCGAGGTGTTTACATTGAAATTTAGCTCTTATTAAATAATAGCTAAATTCTCTTACAAAAACATATCTGGTAGAGACAGGCTGACAAATGGCCAGAGAGATTTCATTGCACATTGGAGGAAATAATTATCTTTGTCACGCTTTCAGATAGTCGGTGCTACACTACTAGATTGCAGTGTAGTCAGTGCTACACTACTAGATTGCAGTGTAGTCAGTGCTACACTTCTAGATTGCAGTGTAGTCG
The DNA here is from genome assembly GCA_016617855.1 of Megalonaias nervosa. NCBI lineage: Eukaryota > Metazoa > Mollusca > Bivalvia > Unionida > Unionidae > Megalonaias > Megalonaias nervosa. Next base: position 65,492 of record JAECUM010002801.1, read on the forward strand.
GTGCTACACTACTAGATTGCAGTGTAGTCGGTGCTACACTACTAGATTGCAGTGTAGTCGGTGCTACACTACTAGATTGCAGTGTAGTATCAGTTTTAATAGGACTAAGAAACTCTGATTTGAGACTTGAGAGAAGATATTTGGGTTAATTTTTAGCCAAAGTTCTGGCATTTGACATTAATCTTATGCTTTCGAATCTATTGGGTGGACAGTTGTCTCTGAGAGACCTCCTGGACTTTTGAAAGGTTGTATCATCTTTGTTGAGTGTATCGGTAAAAGTAAGGCTGGTTAGTGTTTTAGAGGTTCCAGTAAGGATAGTGTTCCACGAAAGTACAGATTTGTGGCAATTTTAAATCTTGGGTACAAATGGATCTGTAGACCTCATGTTATTTTGCCTCTTGGGCAGCACTGTTGAAGATAGCTACTTTTTGTAGTTTGACAAACTTTGATAGTATATTCCTATTTTCATTGTAGAAAGGGATTATTCTGAAACCAGGTCATCCATGCAGTTTTCTCATTTTGTTGGTTGTTACCATTTCTTCGGATCTTACCCAGTGCACTCTTTTGTATATGGCATTCATGTTTAATGCAACAAGGATTTGAATGACATTATGTTTGGAATGGTGCTTTATCAACAACATAATACACCAGTGGATGCAGAAGCAACAAGAACTTTATATAATACCATAGTGGTCTTCTGTTTTGTAATCAAATCATTAGTGATGTTAAGTAATATACAATATAGAAAAACAGTCTTTGTAATTATTAAATAAATAATTAAAAGGAGTCTTCTAGCTCTTCATTTTTTACCCTTGTTTTTACGTAAAAACGTCTTATTTTAATGTTTAACTGCTTCTTTAGTTGCATCCTGGCTGTATTAAACAATAATGCCATTTGAATCCCAGTTGCATTAAAGTAATTTATATAGGCTAGGTACCATATTGTATTGATTCCTCACCTCTTGTATCACTATGGTTATCAGTATGGCAAAAGTATTGATACATTGATACATCGATTGTTTCACTTCAGTTGCTACTAAATAGAAATGGTGCCAGTCTGATATTAACTATGGTCACCATGGGATCCATCTTGAAAATCTTGTCATCGCTGCTTTTTCAAAAATGGAAAGTCATATCAGTCATGGGGTTTCCACAAAAAGACTTCTTACAATGCTTTGTTGGTCCTAAATGAAATTAGTGCCAAGTTGACATAAACAATGTCCACCACAGCACCTGATTTGAAAATATTATCACCCAAGAATATCGAAGATGGTTTCAACATTCCTCAGTTAAAAGGAAAAAATGGCCTTATCTTGAATTCCTGGAAATTCTTTTCATCCAGTTGAGCATTAGACCCTTTAAGGGACTCTTGTTTCACTAGTATGGCTAGTGTTTCTATCATTCACTAAAGACTTTCTTTTCTTTCTGTTACGGTGTTTGGCCATTTTGGTTCATATATTGGTCCACAGTAAATGTGTGTTAGAGTCCATGATTTTTATTCAGTGTGTGTGTGTGTGTGTGTGTGTGTGTGTGTGTGTGTGTGTGATTTGGAGTTTTAATGTAGCTCTAAAGCTTTTTTCAGTCATATTGCTAGAATGTCTTCAGTGTGGCATAGTGATGTCTAGCACTGGGGTATCATGCTGCAGACATGTAGCATCATGTCCCACCCAGTCACATTATCCTTATTATCCTTACATAATGCCGACTAGTCCTAACACTAACCTCTTAATGGTGAGCACCTAATGAGGCAGCTGTTAATATTTTTATGTCATTGGTATGACTCAGCCCAGGTTTGAACCTGCTACCTCCCACATCCGAGGCAGATGTTCTAACCACTAGACCAGTTCAGTTAAACTTGGCTGATCACATCATATCATGAAGGGATTTAAATTTGTATAAATGATGTCAATGTATGTCTCAAATTTGGCCACCATTACTAAAAACAAGAAAACCTTTAAATGGCCTCTTCTCTAAAAATCTGACAATAAAAGCCATTGTACATGTATTTGTTTAAATTTTCAGGATTTTACATATTCCCCTACATCATGTGAGAGAAAACATCCAGGAGTAAAGACCTTTTATGATTTTACAGCTGATGCAGATCCGCCAGTAAATATTACCAATATTACTAAAAACAGAAATTCATTCCAAAACTACTTTTCAAAACCATTTTTCAGAATTAGACAAAATTTGACAGAATGCATCCTGGCATTATATTCTTTCAGTGTTTTATAAAATGACTTGATCCATCATCAGGTTTGGCTGCCATTACTAAAAATGGCAAAACCTTCAGATGACTTCTTAACAACTGCTGAACAAAATTTGGCCATATTTGACAGTAAGCATCATTGACTTTTGAATTTTTACAAATGTTGTATCATCACCATTACTCAAAAGGAAACAACAAAAAAAAAACTAACTTCAAATGACTTCTAAATAAATATGAATAGAATTTGGCAAAAATTTGACAATGCATTCTGGCCGGAAGGTCATTTACAAAGGCTGCCTTCAAATCTTACTGCTATTAATAAAAATAGAGACTTGTCAATAACTTGTTCTCAAAAATTGCTGAACAGAATTTAGCCAGTTCTGACAAAAAGGGTCCTGGCATCATATCCTTTCATTTATATAAATGTTTCAAATCCATCAGCAGATATAGCTGCCATATCTAAAAATAGAATGAAAAGTTAAACTTCTCTAGAATAGATATGTTAGATAGCTTTACTAATACCCAATCATGAAGGCCTTTCCAATATGCCAATCTGTCATCAAATATAGCTACTGGTATTACAGAGAGAAAAAACACCTTCCTTTGACTTCTGACAAATCACATTTACAAAGGCACCCTACTGACCTAGATTTTTTGAACAACCTCATTTTTTAGGCAGCTGTCAGCTAGATGAACATTCTTTGTCCCCTTGGGCCTCTTGTTATCACTCATTTTATATGGTATAATTTGCGTATGAGCTGGTGTAATGTTAAGCTGGTCTGTTTTGTTATTTTTGGGTCTACAAAAATCTAAGAAAAACCAAAAACAAGAACATCCCCCCGTCCAAAAAAAAAAAGGAAAAAAAAAAAAAATACTTGTAGGAACATGGTCAGGATAGATGTTTGGTACTTCAGGGGAAATTCACCTAGAAATAAGAGTACTAGGACATGGACAAAAAAGTCAATACTATTGACCTGGGGGAGGATTCTTAACTACATTTTGACAGGGAATAGCTGACTCTGGCACCAGTTGTGTGAACAAAGCATAGATTTGTAGCTGGCAAGCAGCAGACCTACTGGATGAATTATTAGGCACAAGCTGTATCACCAAAATGAAAAATAATGAAACTGGTTCAGATAAGGTGGACATGGCATGTCATCAGTAGTCAAAAACTAGAGTGGAAATTGGAGAGCATTTCATAATAAATCAATATCTGATGGTAGGTTTTGGTGGTGGCAGTCTCTCTGACAAACAGTATGATAAAAGTCTGCTGCAGGGAAATAGGTGACTGATTCATTCTTGTATGAGAGGAGACTTCAAATTCAAAATTGAGTACAGGGTTGTACATGGGCTGTGTAGGGATGGGAATACCAGAACTGTAAGACAATGTCTTTACCAGAGATTTGTTATGGTAGCAAATGATGCTGAACCAAGGAACTATACAGTGAAAGACTTAACAGTTATCTGTGTTTAAGAATTTTTTGGAATATACAGCTAGGTAAGAATAGATCGGCATGTGAATTAATAGTGTTCTCATTTAGGTGTTGCTGGTTTTGTTAGTAATCACTCATCAAAAAGACACAGGCATCACTCATGCTGATGGTGACAGCAACACACTGTTTAAGTTCTTTATTTTATTTTCATATGGTCACAAGTCCCTTACCCTTTGTGAGATAGTTGCCATTTTAAAAATCAATTAAAGGTAAGCCTTGCCATTCCACCCACTCTTATCTTTTCTCTGCCTCTGTTCGAAGCCATTAGGTCTAAGGTGCTCACCTTTGCAGATTACTAACACAGTTTACCTCTGTGTAATTTTGAGTCTTGACTCGACAAATGTGGGTATGCGGAAAGCTTTCCAGTAGCTTGCTGTGGGTTGGTGGTTCTTGTGGGGTCCTTCCTGGGTTCTTCATTTACCAAATGTACTGGCCATCATTTATAACCTATCATGTGCTGGAAAATGGTGTTACACCCCACAAAACAACAAACAAGCTTCTGTTGCAAAGGTCATTTGAACATCTTTAAGTTTTTGTGGAAAATTGTTTGGTATTGCTAACTGTTGGAAATACAGCTGTCATACTTTAATCTGTAGAATATTTAAACTTGTTCACATATTAACATTGACACACACACACTCTCTCAGCCCTTGCTGTAAGCTCAAGGTCATTTTGAAAATCTTGGTCAAGTTTTCAGATAATTTTTGTCTCTGATCATGAATTCCAAACATTGAGGAATTGATTTAATACTTAGACTATAGATTAAGAAAGTACTAGACTTTCATTTTGACCAACCTGCATCCTCTGTCTGGATCAGCTGGCAATTTCAAGGTCATGTAAAAAGCTGGATGAAGCATGTGATTAATTCAGTAACCCCTGGCACCCTGTTTAAGCGTCAGGAAGTAGCACTCTACTTCCGAGTTCTGTAGCATCAAGGTCATTTAAGATACACTAAAGTGGGTGGTATTACAGAAAGGTTGACAGATGTAGCTCTACATTGGCACCAAATAATCTGGACTTTCAAGTCACCTTACAAAATACAGAGGGAAATACATTTGGACTTTTTGGCCTCAGATTTAAGGTAGACCAGTCAGAACTGCACACAGACAGGAGAACCTTTGCAGAAAGTGGGATAAGATGGGGATTTGGAATAAAAAAGGGCCAGGACACGAAAATGATGGGTTCAGTAAAAAAAAAAAAAAGAGAAAAAAAGAATCACTTTTACTCTTCTGCACATGCACAAGCAAATAGCCAATGAAAAATGTTTCTAACATGACTAAGCTAAACTAAAATCTCTTGCAAGCCGATTTATTTGGATGTGTTCAGTAGTAGCCCCCAAAATGTGTTTCCTACTCGCATTTCAGGCGAAAATGACAAAAATCTCCAGGGGTTAATGAGTTAAAATGAATCTGTATGGTCCAGGGAGGGATTGCTATCATGCACAAAATTTAGATGGAGTACCTTAAATACTGTTATTTATTTCCACAGGAAATAACCAGTATCATATATTATCTCTGATAAATTGAGTTCAACTGCAAACAGCCTAGACCCTGATCTGCCATAGCATAATGGCCATCTGATCACAGTCGTTATTGTTTGTTCTAATGACTGCTCCTGACAAACTGCCAAGAGCCAGATCTGCTGGAACATTATGCAATGGCAGGTCTGGGTCTGTGTAGTTTGCAGTTGGACTTGTCAGCAAGCATATATGATATGTCCATCTGCCTGTGAGATATGAACATCCTGAAGAACTTCCAATAGAACCATCTGTGTCTTATATAGGAACAGTCTAAACTTAATAATTCTGTGAAATTCATGTATTATGGTATTACAGAATGATCTGTTGCTAATGGGAACTGCTTACTGTAAATTCCCTGACAATAAATTGTAAAAACCCCACAAGCCCTAATGACCTATTAAGATCCAACATTTGCCTGTAATGAACTCTATGATATGTCATGTTCAGCTGTGGACCCTCCATTATGTATTGTAGAATAGGATGGGACTTCAGTAAAACAGTTATGAACCAAAGAGATGCTGATGGTACTCCAAATATAAGGTCCATAAGAAGCAAAAATTACATTATACCAAGGCCAGAGAAGGAATTGTTTAAAAAAGTTTTCAATATACTGGTCCACTGGTATGGAACAACATTCCCAGTGACTTAAGGCAGGCTCCTAGCATTTCTTCTTTTCATAATCAATGTCTCAAATGGATGAAATCTTTAGAAAATTGAACAGTCCTAGTACAATAAATACCACCTGCTTTTCTATAATTTTGCATCATTTTCACAGTTGAATTTTTCAATGCAGTATGATATTTTATATTTTTTATATGTTTATGTTATGTTTTCACAGATGTCTGTGCATGTGTTCCAGGCTTGATACTTTGACTTTTAAAATCACTTAATTATTTAGTGTCAAGTAAGATTCTTCACGTCATGTTGTATATACTGTATCCTGTATTTTATGTAATTTTTCGTACATGAAAATTTTTTTATTAATTTCAGTGTATGAAAATTTATATGTAAAATAAATAATTATCATTTGGTGGTACTGACCATGTACGAAAAATAAAGGGATCGTACCTGAAAAAGTTCTACAGAACACACGCTACTCGACAACCTAACTGTACAAACATACAAAGTAAACGTATATTTCCTGTCTCATTCTGCTCTCAACTCAAGAATCAAATTACAATAAAAATAAAAGTACTCAAAAAGATTTTTGTTTTTATTAGTGAATGAGAGAGAGAGAGAGAGAGAGAGAGAGAGGGAATTTTTGTTGTTATCAGTGTGCGAGAGAGAGAGAGAGAGGATTATGTCTCATTGTGCAAGCTCGTCTGCATTTAGAGCATATGTAGCTGTTATGTTGTGTAATGTTGGCAAAATGATTAAGATGGTTTGAACATGTATTAGTTATAGGTATTATTATTGGTAAATTGTACGCAACGATATGAGTCCACAATGTCAAGAAATTAAGTGCAACTTGTATTTTTACAGCAACAATAATCTCATTATCAAATTGCAGTGAAAAATAAAGAACTTGAAATCACACTTTAGTTAATGCGCATGAGCGCGCACATGTTTGTGTATGAGAGAGAGAGAGAGAGAGAGAGAGAAAATTTTGTCAGTGTACAAGGCCGTATTTATTCAGGATGGTTTTTATTTGTAGCTTTTGCAAAGAGAAAAAAGACTATTTTCAGTTACCTGACGAGTGTGATAATCCTCATGTATTACGATCCTACTATATTCCATTATCAATAAACATCACTAAATCAACAACTCATTCTTGTTTTAATTGCGATGTACATTATCACAACAACCACATGGCTAGGGTTATTTACATGGTAATTAAACATGCTTAGTGCTTTGGTTATTCCAGTTGAAACCAGATTGAGGGCAAGAGTCGACAGAAGAGGTCAAATAAGCGAGGCTGCCAGTAGAGAAATGAAGCTCTCTTAGGGAAATGAAAATCTGTCAATGAGCTATTGAAGCTGTTGTCCATGCAGCAGATGTGATAAGGACAAATGATCATACGTATTACTTGTTATTCAAACTTGCCAATAAAGATAATAGTGGGGTATATCGTAGAATAGATTTGCAATAAAATGTTAATTATATCCAAGTCAAAACAGAACAAGCACTTAAAAGATAGTACTGTATATGTATATATATGAATCGATTGAATGGAGTCTGTGACTTTCAAATTTACGATGGAAAATGACAAAGTTTTTATATTTTATGTTTGTATGACTATAATGAAACAATAAGAATAGCTGATCAGTGGTCTGTGGTCTTCACTTTAGCATGTACTGAGATGTAATTTTTGTTGGATAAGACAACATCAAAGGGCTTCCGAACTCGTTTTAGAATGCACATGGTGTTTTGTTACGGTGACGGACTTAATAAGGAAAACTAATTAACAATATTTAAAGGTATGGTCTGTGAAGTCCTTTGTTCATTTGTTAATGAACACCAGTAGATATTGTAATGACAATAAGACAGCTTATGCACATGGGCACCCGCTTGATTTTTTGCAGTGGAGGGGGCAGTCAGTTACAGCCGGGAGAGTTAGTATAGTAAGCAGTCTGAAACTAAAGCTAATATTTACTAAGCATTTTGAACAGAATCTTGTGACATATTTTCAGCTTCTGAGTTACATGATTAAACTTGTTGGAATTTATATACAGTATATATATATACATGTATATATATATATAGTATGATTTCCATGGGGTCACATAACCCCTTGACCTATGCTGCCAGCACCCATGCTTATGCATCAATCATTGTATTTCCTCGCCAACAATTATTAATTTTTGTAAAAACAAAATCGCAATATGGTGTTTTCGAAATTTTTACAGACATAAATCTTCTTAGTAGAAATTGTATGTCTGATACTTTAATGGATTTTTCAAAACATACAAAGTGATATGTACAAAAAATTATGATACATTTAAATAATTATTATTTTGATCACTGGATTGTGTACAAAAAATTAAAGGGTACGAAAAAATACATGAAATACGGTATATTGTACATAACAGATAGAAGACCTCAAGGTAGATTAGTTCTGTAACAGAGTTGCCTTCTCTAAATAATGTCTTTATTATTATTATTATTATTATTATTATTATTATTATTATTATTATTATTAAGTTTATAAACCTTTTAAAGTTTTTGTAGCTTAATAGTTCATACTGTTTTTTTTCTTCTATGATATTCTTGCATCAGGAAGAGTGGGCAAAACCAGTACAACAAAGGCATGCATCTACCATCTACACATTTCTGTTTCACCTCGGATCAATTCACCTAAATATTCTTAGACCAGGCATTCGATGAATAATTCATCAGGAAGCAGCTGTGTTGCTACAAATTATCAAGAGAGGAGTCATGAATTCTAATCAGTGACGTTGTTTTTGCTGGGAGCATAGACCTAGATAATTGCCGTTCATTAAAAAATTTGATGATTAAATTTTAAAAAAAACTCCGTTGTGCAGTTTTGAGAATTTAAAAAATATGTGTTCCTAAGTAGTATTCAGTAAGCCTTCACGAGCAGGTTTACAACAAAATGAATATCAGCTAGAAAAATCTAGTGCTTTTCAATGAGCATTCTTATATGATTAGGTTCTTATTACTACTGCTACTACTAACTGCTATTACTACTGTTACTACTACTACTACTATTACTGCTACTACTACTATTACTACTACTACTATTATTACTACTACTATTATTACTACTACTACTACTACTACTACTACTACTATTACTACTACTACTATTACTGCTACTACTTCTATTACTACTGCTACTATTACTGCTACTACTACTGTTACTACTACAACTACTACTACTACTACTATTACTACTACTGTACTACTATTACTACTACTACTACTACAACTACTACTATTACTACTGCTACTACTATTATTACTATAGTACTAATAATATATTACTCCCAGTGAAAACGATGTCCACTAGAGCCAAAGAGTAGGCTGCCTTAAAGAGAGACTAACTTACAATGAAGTACATGACAAATACTTTTGCTACCACTTAATGGGATTCATGGCCATACCTGCTTTATAACAGGTACCATGTTATAATGAAGGGCCTTATAACAGGAACCCTGTTATAAAGAAGGGTCTTATAACATGAACCATGTTATAATGAAGGACACTATAACAGGAATCATGTTGTAATGAAGGTTCTTTAAACATAAACCATGCTATAATGAAGGACCTTATAACAGGAACCATGTTATAATTTATTTATTATCATGTGCAGTGCATGCTCAGCCATTTAAGAACATCATCATCATCAAGGTGCAGAGCCTGCAGTCCACTGGGGAACTTTGTCAGTGGACAGTTGTTCACAATGTGTGACATGGTCTGAAGAGCTCCACAGCAACAGGAATAGTTAATGGCCTGGCCCCATTGGACAAGGTTGACTGCACAACGGCCCTGTCCTGTCCAAAAGTGGTTCAGTGTGGTCCAGAGATAATGTGGGAGTGGTTTACAACATCTGTTGAAGACCACTCGACACTCCATGCTGAAATAGCTGTCATATCCTCCGGCAACAAACCTAACCAGATTGGGTGTCTCGAAGTCAGACTGACTGCTGGATGTGAGGTGATGTCCATGTACAGTGAAAGTTTATCACTGGCAAAGACCTTAGCCAACACTTTTGTGGTTGCTTCCTGGCAACGCAGATGTGGAGGAGGAATGTTGCTGAGTACTGGCAGCCATGGTAAAGGAGTAGGATGTAGTGTTCCAGAGATTATGTGCATTTTTGTGTTGAGCTGGACATCAGTTAACTTAGTGTGTGATAATCAAGCCCAGACAGGAGCGTAAAGTGACTTGGCTGTCAAATAACAGAGGGCCATTGCTGATATCTTGAGTGTCTGAGCACTAGCACCCCAGGTTGAGCCAGCCAGTTTGTGGAGTAGGTTGTTTCGAGTACTAAGTTTTGCTGCAGTTTTCTTCAGGTGGTTGTAGAATGTCAGTGATCTGTCCAGAGTCACACCAAGGTATGTTGGTGTCGGGTCATGTTTTATTTGCTACCCGTTGGGGAGGATGCGAAGCTCATGGTTTGCTTTTGCATTGTTAAGGTGGTAGATGCTGGAGGCTGTCTTTGTTGCGCTTGGCTATAGATGCCATTTCTTAAAGAAGTCTGTCATATCCTCCAGGTCCTTGTTCAGTACCCCCTCAAGCTCAGTAAATGAGCAACTTTAGGTCACGAGAGCAATGTCATCTGCATGCATGAACTTGCACAACTGTGTTACAGGTAAGTCATTGATATAGATTTTGAACAAACTTGGCAAAAGAACAAACCCTTGTGGGAGTCCATTAGTCTGTTATAATAAAGGGCCTTATAACATTACTTATGTTATAATGTAGGGTCTTATAAGAAGAACCATGTTGTAATGAAGGCCCTTATAACAGGAACCGTGTTGTAATGAAGGGCCTTATAACAGGAATCATGTTATAATAAAAGACCTTATAACAGGATCCATTTTATATTGAAGGACCTTTTAATAGGAACCATGTTACTTATGTTATAATGAAGGGTCTTATAAGAAGAACCATGTTGTAATGAAGGCCCTTATAACAGGAACCATGTTATAATAAAGGGCCTTATAACATTACTTATGTTATAATGAAGGGTCTTATAAGAAGAACCAATGTTGTAATGAAGGGCCTTACACTGAGAATGTGCTGTTTTATTTATTCATTTAAACAGGTAATCACTATTGCTTCATTTGAATCCTCAATTAAAACTGAAGAAACACGCAATCACACACACACATAAACACAAAAATACTTAAAAATCTATATATTGCTATAAATAATACAGTTATGTACAACCACTCAGTCCTAAAACATACATTTTAAATAGAATGTACAACAATGGCAGCATGTGAATATGATTTTTTTTATGCCACCACTGTATGGTAAATTACCATACAGTGAGTTTCATTGTAATTAACAAGACATGTCTATAAGATGTCACAGGCTACATTAACATTTGATTGTTTTGTAAAACAAAATTGATGATAGAAAGAAAATCTAACAACAGATAATTAAATAAGGTTGCTCACTGAGTAAAATGTCCCTATTTGGGGATTTGCCAATCTCACAAGGTTTCTGAGTGCATGTCCCCACTTAGGGATTTGCTGGTCTCACAAGGTTGCTTACTGAGTACATGTACCCACTTAGGTTTTTTGCTAGTCTCACAAGGTTGCTTACTGTGTACATATCCCACTTAGGGATTTGCTAGTCTAACAAGGTTGCTTACTGAGTACATGTCCCCACTTAGGGATTTGCTTACTGAGTACATGTCCCCACTTAAGGATTTGCCAATCTCACATAAAGCATCATAAAGAAACTCAGCTTATGCTATAATACATTTACTCATGATTTTTCTTCAGTTGCTCCACATTCCTTTCCTAAGCGCTATATCCTAAACCCAGTTTTCCAGACAAGTACTTGGTGAGCATGCTTGTCTGTTTCTTAGTCCATGTGACTTTCTTTATATCATTCATTTAGTTTTACATCAGTGAAGCACATATTAGCATGTGAAGAAGCAATGAAATTATTTAAGTTTTTACACACAGTTGAAATCTCGATTGCTGTTTTAATCTGTCTCTACGTATATGAAGTCATCATCTTTATTGCTCATGTATGTACATGATAATTTATTCATAATACTCTCAACAGTATTAGAAAGATAGAACCATATATCCTTGCTTTTAAGTCAAGTCAAATTGTAAACAACATAGATCCTGATTGGCCATATCACAATGTGCCTGTAGATCAGGGTCTATGTTGTTTGTTCCACTGATTACTCCTAACAAACTGCACAGACCTAGATCTGCTGGTGCATTATGTGATGTCAGATCTGGGACTGTGCAGTTTGCAGTTGGACTCATAGTAAGTACATATGCTATGTATTTGAACAGGTATCATAATAGGTATCACATAAATGGATATGCAATTACAAATGCTCTGCAAGACCACCCTTCTGCCAATAAAAAAATACAGTACCTCAGGACAAGTGGTCTAAAAAAAGATGCCTGAAAGGAGGTCATAAAAAAATATATAACTAATTAAACCATGCAATTAGGTTTGATGTCACAAGACATAGTCTTCTGAGGCCCTGGGTGGCCGAGTGGTCTTAGGCAATAACCTTTACAGATCACTGACAACTATGTCCACATGCATTCGAGTCTTGGGCTCCTTCAACATGGGTATGTGAGAAAGCTTGCCGGTAGCTTTCCTCGAGTCAGTGGTTTTTCCTGGGGTTTTCTCTGGTTCTTCATCCACCCAATATGCAGTTTGCCATGTATAGCCTATCATGTGATGAAAATGTCATTAAACCCATAACAGTAATCAATTGTCTTTGATAGCAGTGTTCTCTCAAGCAGGGTTTGACTATATTGCTACACTATTACTGACAGCTATTGAATGGTATGTACCACATTCATGTAAGTGAAATGTTCATTTATACAGGTAAGTGAAATGTTCATTTATACAGGTAAGTGAAATGTTCATTTATATACAAGTTTAATATAGTTCATATATTGATCCATGTACAATTGTCTAAGAAATGGACAGAATCAGCAGATTGTGTGTGGACAGGATTAGTGAGTTTCAACTTTTGGACCTCTCTGTGTGTGTGTGTGTGTGATTTGGATTTTTAATGTAGCTTTAACAATTTTTCAGTCATATCGCTATGATGTCTGCAGTGTTGTAGTTTATAGTGATGTCTAGCACTGGGGCATCATGCTGCAGACATATAGCATCATGTCCCACCCAGTCGCATTGTCCTGATACCAAGCTGACCAGTCCTAACACTAACCTCTTAATGCTGAGTACCAGGCGAGGCTTCTGTTAGTACCATTTTTATAAGTCTTTGGTATGACTCGGCTGGGGTTCGAACCCATGACCTCCCGCATCTGAGGCGGATGCTCTAACCAGTAGACCACTGGAGCAGTCAACTTTTGGACCTACAATTACCACATATACTCACATGTCGGGTCCAACTGCAAATTCCATTGGCCCAAATCTGCCATTACATGAAGCACAAGCAGATATGGGATTATGCAGTTAGGAGTAATCAGTATTATTATGAGCAGTCAGTAGAACAAACAACATAGACCCTGACCTGCTGGCACATTATGCAATGGCAGATCAGTGTCTATGTTGTTTGCAGTTGGACCCAACTTCTAAGTGAGTATGTATGGTATCGTAATACATTTATTCATTATTATTCAGTTTGAGGCTTGGGTAACTGAGGCTAGATCCCAACTTTGCTTAGGAGTTAGTTGATCAAAGATTATAGATTGTCTCATATTGTGTTAAATATTTCAGTAATACGATCTCGAGCATGTCCTCTAATACACTTGTTGTAGGTCACAACTGATCAGGAAATTGTTTTTTTTTTAATCAATTCAGAAGCACTGGTTGATTAAGAATATGTCAGATGATGATGTGTCTGATGTGGCACAAAGATGCAAATACAGATATAAAACATAAATATATGAAATTAATATGGATGCTCTATAATACAAATATAATACATACAAAAATACCATTGATGATTCATAATACAAATATAAAACATACAAAAATACCATTGATGCTCTATGATACAAAATATAAAACATATAAAAATACAAATATTAAACATATGGAAATGCCATTGCTGTTCTATAATACAGATATAAAAAATACAAAAATGCTATTGATGCTTTATGATACAAATATAAAACTTGTATGGCATTGCCATTGATGCTTTATGATACAAATATAAAACTTGTATGGCATTGCCATTGATGCTTTATGATACAAATATAAAACTTGTATGGCATTGCCATTGATGTTTTATGATACAAATATAAAACTTGTATGGCATTGCCATTGATGCTTTATGATACAAATATAAAACTTGTATGGCATTGCCATTGATGCTTTATGATACAAATATAAAACTTGTATGAAATTACCATTGATACTTATAATGCAAATATAAAAACATGAAAATACCATTGTTGCTCTATAATACAAATACAAAACATATACAAAAGTACCATTGATGATTTATAATACAAATATAAAACTTATACGGCATTGCCAATGATGCTTTATAATATAAATATAAAACTTGTATGAAATTACCATTGATACTTTTTGATACAAAATATAAAATGTACATAAAGTCACCATTGATACTCATTAATACAAATAAATATAAAACATCTAAAAAATTGCCACTGATAATCTATAATACAAATGTAAAACATACAAAATTACCATCTAAGGCCATTGGAATGGGTCAGGAATGTGAACTTCTAGAATATAGTTACAGTAATGCTATTCTGGCACCTGTTGAGGGACCTAGCTGTTACGCCTGTTGGCAGTATCTCAGCTACTGGTAGTTAGCATTTTTTAAAATTATTTTCAGAAATGATATCAGTTGATAATATCAATGAACAACAATGATTGTTGAAATTCTTAGCCAGCAATATGTAATGTCTTTAACATCCAGCACAATACATACTCATATGAACACTTCCATAATTTAATTGTCATCTCTGCCCTTGTCCTTGAGGTTTGGGAGTATTACTTAACAGAAAGACACACTTCCACAAAGGATGTCACCAGCTTCCCAAGAGAAGTTGAAGTAAAAGAGATGGATTGCCGATAGTCAGGTCTAAGGATTAGTGTGATCCTGGGGAGACTGCAGGTCAATATATTTAATTTTCATTAAAAAGGAAAAGATTGTATTTTGAAACAAAGCCATCCATTTTCATCTCTATCATTAATGTTGTTACAGTCCCAGAGTGTATGATGGCCCATAAAGTTGCCATGTAAAACAAGTTGCTGGTAACTATTCAATAAGATGGTGAAGATCAGAGGATTGTTTGGAAAGCTTGGAGGGAGATCAATTGAGCAGAGTGATTGGAGGGAGATCTATTGAGCAGAGTGATTGGAGGGAGATCTCTTGAGCAGAGTGAGAGTTTTATGTGTGAACACGCAAACAGTTGTAACCCATAAAGTAATATTAATTTGGATATGAGTAGTTTTGTTTTTGATGATGTTGGATACCCCTCCAATCATCTTATCAGTTTATTCAATTTTTTTTACTACATGTAACGCTATCACTTACTTTTAGAAGGGTCTCCTGAAAACAGACAGATGCTAGCTCATGTCCTTGACATAGATTTATTTAGTCAGTATTTATCTTTAACCTTGGCAATTCCTTTGTATTATGGTATCATGAACTATATTTACGGAAGTCGTGGAGCTTTCCCTGGCTTGATATTTGGGGGCTTTCCAGTATCCATGCGAAAGTCTAGTAGTTTCTCTAATTCTTTCTTTATTCTGTGTTTAGCATGCATTTCCACTGGCACCAGGAGTCTGCCACTCTCTTGCTGGGTCTTATATAGCTGAGTCTTAGATGTGGTGTAATGTTTCCATGACAACTGGGGCCACTGGTTTGCTGCTATATTCATGTGTAGGATTCCACTGCTTTTTAATATTTTTAGCATTATGGTACTCATTTGTTACACTTTCACATTTGTGTTATCAGTGCTTCAATCTTTTTTGTGTGGCTGCTTGCACAGGTTTTGGAAGCATCAGGACTTTGAACATGGTTTCACCTTCTGGCCATGTAGTGTCTGTCTGGGTCCAGACAATGTTCCAGGAATGTTTTTTCTCCACTTTAGCTGCACTGGTATAGATTTTGACATCTGTCTTAAGTGGAGCTGTCAGTTCACAAACTTCCTGGTCTCAAGGAAACTCTTGCCTCCTTCTGGTGTTTCCATTTAAGGTCTCTAGAGTATGAGAAATGGTCTTTCTGGCAATTTACACCCCAGATGATCCATTATTATGACCAGCCTGCCCTCATCTGGGACAGACTAATTTCCTTTTTACAGCCTTCACTGTGGCAGCCATATTTCTGGCAGCTTAAACACCACAGAGGGATTATGGGATGAAAGAACCTGACTTCAGTCATATTGGTACAATGGCGCTGTCGAACATCAGAATGAATGTGCATGAAAATATACATGATGTTATGGTGAATGTTGATTTGTTTCACTTTTGAGACATTCTGAGATCTGAGATGTTTTAGCACCTCATCCTCTCTGCAGCTGTCTAGATTTCTAGAATCTAAGCAACAACACTTGATGAGCTGAGAGATTTGTGTGGAAATACCTTGATGGATTTTCATTTATTCATAGATACCTTTGATTGAAGCAGCTACAACTCAAGTACAGTGACTACAGGTAATTTGCCTAAGTTAATTTTTGTTGCTTGTTTTGGCTTGCCATCCAAGCCCTGGTGTGCTTTTGCTATCACTAAATTGTATAGCTGGATTATCTTTTGATTCTCTTGACTGCATCCAGTGATGAGAAATCATGGCCAATTTCCCTGACCCAGAATGTTTCCCTCTTTTGATTCACTGATTGTTGAACTATTCCTTGTCCTTTTGTGATCAGGTCTAACATGTTAGTTAGGGTTTTGATGTGTGTTTGCATAATGGAATACAAAGGTCCAAAGAGTTATGCCTATTTATTGTGTTTTTCATGTCAGTCCTATGCAGGGTGATATACTCAAGAAAATTAGAAACTTCACTCAGCTGATCCATACCACTTCCCTCGGGAGGATGCAAAAGAGGATGCATCCTTTGTAAAGTTCCAAGAACAATAGTATGTTTTGCAATGGTGACCCTTGACAAAACATGGAAATTAGTGAAATTGAAATGCTTTAACATGCCGTATGCACTCGCATATAAGATGAGTCCAACTGCAAACTGCACAGACCCAGAGCTGCCATCACATAATGTGCCAGCAGATCTGGGTCTGTGCAGTTTGTTAGGAATAATCAGTAGAACGAACAGCATAGACCCTAATCTGCAGGCACATTATGCTATGGCAGATCATGATCTTTGTTGTTTGCAGTTTGACTCGACGTATAAGCAACTATATACGGTAACCCCTGAAGCTTAGCATGACTACATGATTGATCACACAGGGCCCTTCTGACCATGCATCTAGCTAAAGTTGAAGTTGAAGTAGTTTGTTGCATCAGAATGGTAGCCATTTCCCTCTACTCTATCTAGCTACAAGCATCATCTTCACCAACAACACAGGATGCAACCCACAGCAAATGGATTGATGCCAATCATTTGACAATTAAAATAAATTATTTAGGAGGTTGCATTAGGTCTATATTCTGCATTGTTAAAACCAGCAGGAGGTAGTCTGACCCTAACCCTGAACCCTAACACTAACCAGGAGGGGTAGTATGACCCTAACCTTGAACCCTAACACTAACCAGCAGGGGGTCATCTGTCCCTAACCTTGAACCCTAACCCTAACCAGGAGGGGTAGTATGACCCTAACCTTGAACCTTAACACTAACCAGCAAGGGTAGTATGACCCTAACCTTGAACCCTAACACTAACCAGCAGGGGGTCATCTGTCCCTAACCTTGAACCCTAACCCTAACCAGCAAGAGTAGCTCTAAAGTGAAGGTGGATGATAGGTTCTATGTGTATTTCATAGTTTGATTTGTAAATAGTGGCAGGCCCATGAAAACACCACCCATTAAAAAACACCAGCCATTGAAAAACACAGGCTGATTTGATTAATTCTGCACATAATTTGTATGCATCATGTTCTCTGTCTTGGAAATAGACAGCAATGGCAAATAATAAACTGATTTCCAAGACTCGGTTTTAATTTTGCTACAGAAGTGCTAGTGTAGGTTTATGTGCACCAATTTTCCATAAATGCTGTTTTACCCATGTGTTTATCATCCAGACTTTGTTGTATTTTTGTGGGTTTCTTAGTTGCTGCAAGCTATGATTCATTTAAAGACCCAACAAATAATTAATCCATACCGTATATACTCTCTTTAAAGTCGAGTCAAATTGCAAAGAAAAATCCTGATCAATCAATGCATAATGTGCGTGCAGATCAGGGTCTGTGTTGTTAATTCTACTGATTACTCCCAACAAACTGCATATATCCAGATCTGCAGGTACATTATGTGATGGCAGATATGGGTCTATGCAGTTTTCAGTTGGACTTGTTTTATAAAGGAGTATGTTTAATATGTTGCAACAATATCTATGAACTAGAGTCAGATTTTATGTTATATTTTTGTTGCAAGACTACAAAAATGCATACCCACAAAAATAAATGAATTTAAAGAATTTTGAGAATAGTGTAAATTAGAAGAGAAGATTTGTTATTAAAGACATTGTCCTCAGTCAAGAATTAAGCTTCAGCTGACATGTAGCTTTTGCATTGCGATGTACCAGGGATAGTACAGATTAAGTTTAAGGGGAAGGCTGTGGAATTAGTGCTTGTAATAAAACCCATTCTTTATGATTACAGCGGTGACAAAACACACTTAATAATGGTACATTATTTGCACAATGATTTCTTAGACTTTCCCATGGGCTAAAACTAGACCCAAACCCAAAATAAAATATTTCATCATCATGCTGAATTTGCAATTCTGATGATTTATGCCTGATATGTAATTTTCCAACTAATTTAGCTTTTTCAAAACAATTATTAATCTGGGTCATTTTTCCTATTGCCGTCGATCAAACATGTTAGGTATAGGTTTGATCTCGTTTGGCGCTTTATAGCACAGCAACACAAGTTGCTTATTTAGTATCAATGCAATTGGTGTAAAGTACCTTGCATAAAGATACACTTCAGTAGGCGACACAAGGCTGGTTCAGTAGTAGGATTCAAATCCACACCCTTTCAGTTGTGAGTCTGGCATGCTAACCACTGTGGCTCCGCTGTTAGGTACAGAAAAAAATAAGGATTCGTTAAAGGAGGTTGATGGTCAAAGTACCAGTTATGCCCTCTAGTGGTCAATATATTGTTTAAAATACTCAATTTGATATTAGTTTCTGCAACTTGACATTCCTTTGAGATCAAATTTTCTCAATGCAACCTGCACTGTGGTACATGTAGATTTGCTTAGTCAAGTACATGTACCTTTATTGTTATGCTTTTTCAGAACACAATTTTTACTATTCTCTTTGCTATAAGGTTTGACTGGGTTGATTGTGGTCACTTTATGCCTACTTAATTGATTGGTTGTTATGGGTGTAATGATGTTTGTCAGCATGTGATAGGCTATACATGGCAGTATATTTGGTGGAGGAAGAACCTGGGAAAACCCCAGGAAGGACAACCAACCCACAGGAAGCTACTGGCAAGCTTTCCCATATACCCACTTTGGCTGCATCTGAGACTTGAACCCATGCAGACAGAGGTGAGATGCCTATGATCTGTATTCCTCCCGGGGGGATGACATGCATATTTACAAATGAAAATAAGAACAAGCAAACATACAGTGTAATTTTTAGATAAAAGATGAAAAGAATTGATGTACATGTATTAGTGATGTGTATCATCACTGACTTTACAGCATGTTTTCATTAACAAGTCATTTTGCTGTTCTTTTTCTTATTTATTGCTAAATGCACTTATTCACTTGAACAGCAAAGTCAGGTAACATTGAATACCATATGTATTTTCTGATCAGTTGAGTCCAACTGCAGGCTAAACAAACTAGATATGCTGTCACATAATGCACTGGCAGATCTGGGTCTACACTGTTTGGAGTGATCAGAAGAACAAACAACATAGATCCTGATCTGTAAGTGCTTTATGTGATGACAGATTAGGATCTATGTTGCTTGAAACCGCTCCTGTGGCCTAAGTGGTTACATCATCTGCCTCGGATGCGGAAGGTCGTGGGTTCAAATCCTAGCCAAGCCATACCAAAGACTTATAAAAATTTTATTTGCAGCTGCCTTGCTTGGCACTCAGCATTAAGAGGTCAGTGTTTGGTTTGGTCGGTCTGGTGTTAGGATAATGTGACTGGTGGGACATGATGCTACATGTCTGTGGCATGATGCCCCAGTGCTAGACATCACCATAAACTGCCACATGCAGGCATCATAGAAATATAACTGAAAAGTTGTTAAAGCTACCGGTATATTAAAAATCAAAATCTTACGCACATGTTGCATGCAGTTGGACTCCACTTATAAAGTGAGGATATATGGTACTGATAATAAAAGGCTTTCTTTTTTAAAGCTAGAGTCATATATCCCATTATCAAGAAGATAACATGGACTACAAAATGTGATATAAATAATTTTATAGACCAAATCATCATGGCCACATTGTCTTGACTGGATTAAACCTGCATACACTAATTTCTAGCTTTCAACATCATTTAGAGACTATATGCAAGCTTACTTGATTGACATTGTGCATCAATAACATCTGGACTAGAAGGTACCTTACATACTCACTTACAAGTCGAGTCAAATTGCAAATAAAAATCCTGATCGATCATCGCATAATGTGCCTGCAGATCATGACCTGTGTTGTCAATTCTACTGATTATTCCTAATAAACTGCACAGACCCAGAGCTGCCAGTGCATTATGCGACAGCATATCTGTGTTGGTGTAATTTGCAGTTGGACTCCATTTGATAAGTGAGTATATACGGTACAATACATCCTCATTGTAGGGCCATCAGTTATAACATGGATCCAATTATAAGTCCAATATGTTCATAGAACACATTTCATTGTAAATTATATTTATCATCTACATGGTTATAAGGTGCTCTCACTATACTATTTATACTTGCGTTATAAGTAGAGTCAAACTGCAAACAACAAAGATCATGATCTGACATAGCATAATGTGCCTGCGGATCAGGGTCTATGCTATTTGTTCTACTGATTACTCCTACCAAACTGCACAGACCCAGATCTGCCAACGCATTATGTGATCTGGATCTGTGCAATTTGCAGTTGGACTTGTCTTATAAGTGAGTACATACAGTGAGTCGAACGCTTCTAGTAGTATAAATATCTCCAGCTTTTCTCTGCTTATACATATTTCACACAAATGAATTTTTCGATACAGTATGAAATGTTATTTATTTTATGTGTTCACTGATGTTTATGCCCCAGTTATGAACTTGTTCAATTTTTAGAATAACTCAGATCTTCAGTGTAAAACCTAATGCAGATTGGGGTCTGTGCACTTGACTGATAAGCAAGTACATATGATAGGCAGATGTCAGTCCTTGTAAACAGTTGTATTTTTTAATATGAGTATTTTTCATTTTTAAGTGTTTGGTTAAGCCTAGTTTATTTTTTTAAAAAAAACCCTCAAACAAAAAAATAAACAACCTGCCCCTCCCCATAAAAAATAAAATACCCCTCCCAAAAAAACATTTACACACAAAACATACTCTGTTTATTGCTGTGCCTATATTAATATTACACATGAAATTATAAATGTTTCTCAGATTTTTCAGGAGAAAGTGATATGGTTTGCTTAATTGATGCTTACAGTGGTAAAATATTTCCAAATGTAAATAATGTAACTTGCTGTTAGATTGCCTTTTACTTTTGTGTCTTTTTGAAGGTCTTTATGATATATTTTCAGGAATAGTAGATATTTATTCAGACAACTGGTATATAATTTTGTAATAAAGTTGGCTCTCCAAATATTCTTTTAAAAATTTATCTTGTCCATCAGCATGCCTCCCAGGTGGGTTCAAAAGCATTTGTTTAATCTATTTCTTTTCTCATTTTTGCTCACTTGATGTCCCCCCTAGATGTATATACAGAGTTGATGCTGCACATTTTGTTCTAGTCAATAACACAGTGTGAACATCAGGCTCCATCTATCTGATACTTGTCAAAATCCATATCACTGTTTGGGTATATTAGCATTATATTATTTTCCTGTGGGATTGGAGGGGAAATGAATTCCCCCCAAAATTGTTTTAAGCACTTTTAGAAATTGAACATTTTGAGAAAATTATTGTTATTATTAAGTAATGCATGTTAGCACAATTTAGTGTTATTATTAAATTAAACACAGTTTAGTGCTGACAGAACATGGTACATTCTAGAATTTAGTTTGAACTGGTCATATATATAGAATCATGTTTGACAGCAAGTCTTTTAGTTCCCATTGATTGATAAAACTTTATTTTGAAGTTTGTGTGCTTGTGCCTTATGTAGTGGCTAAATGCCTTATGTAGTGGTTAAATGCCTTATGTAGTGGTTAAATGCCTTATGTTGTGGTTAAATGCCTTATGTAGTGGTTAAATGCCTTATGTAGTGGTTAAATGCCTTATGTGGTGTTAAATACCTTATGTAGTGTTAAATGCCTTATGCTGTGGTTAAATGCCTTATGTTGTGTTAAATGCCTTATGTAGTGTTAAATGCCTTATGTTGTGGTTAAATGCCTTATGTTGTGTTAAATGCCTTAGGTAGTGTTAAATGCCTTATGTTGTGGTTAAATGCCTTATGTTGTGTTAAATGCCTTATGTAGTGTTAAATGCCTTACATTGTGGTTAAATGCCTTATTTTGTGGTTAAATGCCTTATGTGGTGTTAAATGCCTTATGTTGTGGTTAAATGCCTTATGTGGTGTTAAATGCCTTATGTAGTGTTAAATGTGTTATGTAGGGTTAAATGCCTTATGTAGTGTTAAATGCCTTATGTAGAGATTAAATGCTTTATGTTGTGGTTAAATGCCTTATGTGGTGTTAAATGCCTTATGTTGTGGTTAAATTCCTTATGTAGTGGTTAAATGCCTTATGTAGTGTTAAATGCCTTATGTAGTGTTAAATGCATTATGTAAAGTTAAATGCCTCATATAGGGTTAAATACTTTATGTAGTAGTTAAATGCCTTATGTAGTGTTAAATGCCTTATGTAGTGTTAAATGCATTATGTAGGGTTAAATGTGTTATGTAGTGTTAAATGCCATATGTAATGTTAAATTGCCTTATGTAGAGGTTAAATGCTTTATGTAGTGGTTAAATGCCTTACGTAATGTTAAATGCCTTATGTAGTGGTAAAGTGCCTTATGCAGTGTTAAATGACTTATGCAGTGTTAAATTGCCTTATGTAGTGGTTAAATGCCATACGTAATGTTAAATGCTTTATGTGGTGGTAAAATGCCTTATAGCAGTGTTAAAATGCCTTATGTAGTGTTAAACTGCCTTATGTAGTGGTAAAATGCCTTACGTAGTGGTTAAATGCCTTATGTGATGGTTAAATGCCTTATGTAATGGTTTAATGCCTTATGTAGAGGTGAAATGTCTTATGTTATGGTAAAATGCCTTATGTAGTGGTTAAATGCATTAGGTAGTGTTAAATGCCTTATGTAGTGGTTAAATGCCTTATGTAGTGGTTAAATGCCTTATGTAGTGTTAAAATGCCTTAGGTAGTTGTTAAATGCCTTATGTAGTGGTTAAATGCCTTATGTAGGGTTAATGCCTTATGTAGTGTTAAATTGTCTTATGTAGTTGTTAAAATGCCTTATGTAGTTGTTAAATGCCTTATGTAATGGTTACATGCCTTATGTAGTGGTTAAATGCCTTATGTAATGGTTACATGCCTTATGTAGTGGTGAAATGCCTTATGTAGTGGTTAAATGCCTTATGTAGTGTTAAAGTGCCTTATGTAGGGTTAAATGCATTATGTAGGATTAAATGCCTTATTTAGTGTTAAATGCTTTATTTAGTGGTTAAATTCCTTATGTAGTGGTTAAATGCCTTATGTAGTGTTAAAATGCCTTATGTAGGGTTAAATGCATTATGTAGTGTTAAAATGCCTTATGTAGTGGTTAAATGCCTTATGTAGTGGTAAAATGCCTTATGTAGTGGTTGTTGTTGTTGTTCTAATGTTTAACGCCATTTTTCAGCACAAGATAGGCTATACATGGTGGCCAGTATAAATGGTGATGAAGAACCCAGAAATACCCTGGAAAGAACCACTGACCCACGAGAAGCTACTGGTAAGCTTTCTCACATACCCACGTTGGCCAAATCCTGGACTATAACCCAAGCACTTATGTAGTGGTAAAATGCCTTATGTACCATAGTCTTAAAATGTCTTATGTAGTGGTAAAATGCCTTATGTAGTGCTAAAATGTCTCATGTAGTGGTTAAATGCCTTATGTACCATAGTCTTAAAATGTCTTATGTAGTGGTAAAATGCTTTATGTACCATAGTTTAAAATGCTGTATGTAGTGGTAAAATGCTTTATGTAGTGTTAAAATGTCTTATGTAGTGGTTAAATGCCTTATGTAGTGGTAAAATGCCTTATGTACCATAGTTTAAAATGCTGTATGTAATGGTAAAATGTTTTATATAGTGGCAAAATGCCTTAAGTAGTGGTAAAATGCCTTAAACTGTGGTAAAATGCCACTTATTCCAAATTGATTAGTGTTGTAGAAAGCATTTCCTGTCCTCCGCTAGTCCCATAACTGATATACAGGACCTATCATTTAATTATGGTCATGGCTTCATGTACAGGTTTGATTCAGCTGCAGACTGCATTGACCAAGATCTGCCATCATATACTATGCTGGTAGATCTGGATCTATGCAGTGTGTTAGGATTAATCAATACGACAATCACTGTACCAGTAGATTCTGATCTGCTGGTGCATTTAATGCAAGGCAGATCAGGGTCAGTGTTGTTTGCAGACTTGGATCCAGCTTATAGTGGGTGTATGTGGTGATGATGCCAGAAGTTGAGGGCTGATTTATGGAATTACTCAGTGACTAGCACATTAATGTAGAAAGTGTAGAAAGGCGATAACACAGACATTGTGTTCTTAGTAAGCAAATTTTGCTCTGGTTATGTATATTATATTAGGGTTCCCTGGGGTCATTTTAGGAACTGTATTCCAAATTTATGTGCTGGTCAGTTTAGTAATTAATCCTTTTAGGTTATAGTTTTGTCCCAGTTGGGTTGAAATCAAGTTCTTCACCTTTACAAAAGCAAAAGGCATCATTGAGAACATGTTTGTAATGATAACTGTCCCAAGCATGAAATGCAATGCTTTATCTGATTGGCTGCTAAATATAAATGTAAGGGGAATCCCAAAGTTACAAGCTCGTGAACCTTGATCTGAGCTTGTCAGATCTACTTAGTGTTGGCATTAACTTATTTTAATCATAATGCATTTCACCCTTGTTATATCATACTTGATGATAATGCATTTTACCCTTGGTATCCCATACTTGATGATAATGCATTCCACCCTAGTTATCTCATACCTGATCCTCATCATTTCACCCAAGTTATCTCATACCTGATCATCATATCACCTTAGTTATCTCATACTAGATCATCATCATCACAGCTGACATTGCCTTTATTTTAAATTGATATTGCAGTATATACTTAAGAAAAAGTAATACTGCTGAATGTTTTCAAGGATCATATAAACATATTTGTTTTACCTGCTTAAACACAGTAAGAAAATACTGTAGTCATCACTTTTCTACCAGCATCATCAACAGTGCTTTTGTATTGAAGTTTTTGCCATTTGCAAAGCTGGCTGCATCATAGTGAACAACGTTCAAGGTTTATGTTGAAGTCTTTGAAAGTTGCAAATCTTCTGCATCAATAGCTGCATTCAGTTAAAACCTTATGATAATATTACTAATGGTCTAAGGTTATACACTGATAATATTACTATGGGTCTAAGGTTATACACTGATAATATTACTATGGGTCTAAGGTTATACACTGGTAATATTACTATGGGTCTAAGGTTATACACTGATAATATTACTATGGGTCTAAGGTTATACACTGATAATATTACTATGGGTCTAAGGTTATACACTGATAATATTACTATGGGTCTAAGGTTATACACTGATAATATTACTATGGGTCTAAGGTTATACACTGATAATATTACTATGGGTCTAAGGTTATACACTGATAATATTACTATGGGTCTAAGGTTATACACTGATAATATTACTATGGGTCTAAGGTTATAGATGTACACTGATAATATTACTATGGGTCTAAGGTTATACACTGATAATATTACTATGGGTCTAAGGTTATTCACTGATAATATTACTGTGGGTCTAAGTTTATACACTATTATAATAATTTACTATGGGTCTGAGGTTATACACTGATCTATACTAGGAGCTCATGTCTTGCCTGTCTCACCTACCTAAGCAGAAAGCCTGCTCCATCATATAGAACAATTTTCAAGTTTTTCTACTTCTGTTGCAGCATTGAAATTTTTGTATGATATTAGAGTATGTCCACAGTTTGTATACTGATATTAAAATTTTGTGTGAAAATGTTTGAAAGTCACATACTGGAGTCTTCATTATCAGTAGCAGTATTGTGTGTGTCTAGGTATATTATAATTATTGGTTCAAATTAGAATTTAAATATAATTGAAAGCACTAAAAGAACTAAAAGCCTGCTGAAATACATAGTTTGCCTTGCTTAGGAAGAAAAGGAGTAAGACAGTGCTAAAGACTGTAGCACCCTTGATAGTACATAAAACAGTTGGGCACTTGATGGTACATAAGACAACAGGGCACTTGATGGTTCATAAGACAATATTTTCTGTATGAGTGTGGGTTTAATATTAGGATCATTATCATTAGAAGTAAACATATTTTTCATGGCATGAGTCAACAACATTGTGTTTATCATATTCTTTAGTTTAATTTTAGTAACAGAATGGAATTTTCCATCTAGTAATATTTTCTTTTTATAGAAAATGCTAAATGTCACCTAGGTCGAATATAGGGTTTTATGACCTTGATTGCTAGGAAAATTATGTGTGCTGTAAAACCTTGAAAAAGAATCATTTGTTGAGTTCATTGTTTGATTTGGGCTGAAATTATTTAATTGAAATTATTCTTCTCTGGAAATACAAAGTGCTCTAGAATATTCTTGGAAAGAGACATTACCTTGGAATTATAGTGAGTTCAAATAACGAAACCTTAGATTATGTTACTGTGATTCAACTAAAGATATTTATATGAACCACATTTTATTATATCAAGGTACAGCATATTTTTTCTCACTCATGGGGCTAGTGAGCAAAAATTGGAAAGGCATTAGAACGCACAAGATAAGGCACAAGTTATGAAAAATTGACGGACTATTTAGAAACCTTTATCATACTGGATTGCTATTGTCAAATGTTAAAAGTAGGCTTTTTTAAACAAAGATATGAAAAATTGACGGACGATTTAGAAACCTTTATCATACTGGATTGCTATTGTCAAATGTTAAAAGTAGGCTTTTTTAAACAAAGATATGAAAAATTGACGGACTATTTAGAAACCTTTATCATACTGGATTGCTATTGTCAAATGTTAAAAGTAGGCTTTTTTAAACAAAGAGAAACAAACATGGATTACACCATAGCAAGACAAATTGAGACACATCAAAATCTAGCTGTTATATGAAAGTTCTGCAGTGATATGGTTGCAGTAAGAAGGGAATTTTAGTAACGATGGGGGCAAAAAGATTGAACTTGTGTATATACATAGTAATCAGTTTTCAGTTTAGTGTGTGTGACGTATTTAGGGTTTAATGGCATGCCAGCACAGTCCAGGGTATATACTGCCTATCAACAGATAGGTTTAAAAATTTTGAAGTTAAAAATTGCAAAAATTGATAAACCCTTCCAAAAAGATCCATAAGCATGCAGTCCTATAAGATAAATGGCATAGATGTTAAAATTATGCAACAGGTATATACTTTGAAAGAGAAAATTAAAAATGTCAAATCCTTAAAGGATAAGATCAAATATTGGCTATGTAAAACAGAATTCTATAAAAAAAAAAAAATATGTACATGCCATATTAAATGATAATACGAACATTTAATAATAAGTTCATGTGTTACAGTTACTTTCAGTTAATAATTTTTTCAGTTTCCAAAGGATAGGATTGGCAAAACATTTGGACATCCTGTGCATGATCAATCCTAGTGAAAACTTTTAACATGATTTGCTCAACAGCACATCTTTGAAGAAAAAAACTCAGTGTAGATGTCCACTATAAAAATCTGGCCCAATGAGATCTGTCCATTTTTGTGGTATCTGTGCATCCACAAAATTTACAATGAAATGATAATGGTTTAGGTTTAAAGATATTATTTTAATAAAATATAATTAGGCTTCTAAAAGAAAAGTTCTGGTACTTATTTTCAGCCAGTAAGTGACCTTTAATTCTTTTAAATAATATATTTATTATTTCTCCATACCTAGCTGGTTCCGTGGCTCATAACATAGTTGTGTGTGACCTAAACTCAAATTTTTCTTTAAAAATAATTATTCATAGCCAACAACTTTTTTCCTGAGAATTTCCTACAAAAGTTTTGTTGTATTGCAGTTGCAATATTAAAAGATAGCAAAGATTTTTATTCTATTTGTGAGCCCTCTCTCATGATAAATTGTTAAAAAAATTTACACAAGAGAATAATATTCCCCTGGCCTCCCCTCCACTGAATCTTCTTGATATAAAGAAAAGGTAGTATGGCTTTTCCTCATAATAACACCCATTGTTATAATGTGATTATGGATATAACATGGTACCACAATGGACTTTGAGAAAATTTAAACCATTATACTTAAATTAATCTATAAATATGTATCACTATGGGTTGAAAGTTTATCAATGTATGTCACTATGGGTTGAAAGTCTATCAAATGTGTGTCACTATGGGTTGAAAGTCTATCAAATGTGTGTCACTATGGGTTGAGTCTATCAAATGTGCATCACTGTGAGTTGAAAGTCTATCAAATGTATGTCACTTTGGGTTTAAAGTTTATCAAATGTATATCACTATTGGTTAACAGTCTATCAAATGTGTGTCACTATGGGTTTAAAGTCTGTTAAATGTATGTCACTGTTGGTTAACAGTCTATCAAATGTGTGTCACTTTGGGTTGAAAGTCTATCAGATGTGTGTCACTATGGGTTGAAAGTCTATCAAATGTATGTCACTATGGATTGACAGTCTATCAGATGTGTGTCATGGTGGGTTGAAAGTCTATCAAATGTGTGCCACTGGGTTGAAAGTCTATCAAAGGTATGCCACTATGGGTTGAAAGTCTATCCAGTGTGTGACAATGCGGGTTGAAAGTCTATCAAATGTATGTCACTGTGGGTTGAAAATCTATCCAATGTGTGACAATATGGGTTGAAAGTCTATCCAGTGTGTGTCACTATGGGTTGAAAGTCTATCAAATGTATGTCACTATGAGTAGACAGTCAAACAAATGTATGTTGCTATGGGTTGAAAGCCTATCAAATGTATGACAATGATATGTGTTGAAAGCCTATCAAATGTATGACAATAATATGGGTTGAAAGCCTATCAAATGTATGACAATGATATGGGCTGAAAGCTTATCAAATGTAAGACAGTGTGGGTTGACAGTCTATCAAATTTATGACTATGGGCTAAAAGAAAACAATATGAAGGCTACTATTATATATTTCCTTTTAAAATATTATTTATTGCCAAAATTAAGTCAGGCTAATGGCTCAGTCAGTTAAGTGTCTTATTGCATGTATTTTGTCCCAGGCAAGTTTCGTCATTTCAAATACAAAAGGTTGGAATGTGCTGTTTTAAAAGTAATAATGTCACCTGCACTCCTACACTAGAGAAGTATGAAGGGAAATTTATAAACAATCTTGTGAGTACATCCTTAATGCATTACTGACATATGCCATTTAACACCTTTTTAGTCATTACAGCAGCAGTATCGATAACAGACTGGTTCCCTGCTGCTTGCTATTATAATTTAGATGAATAAAATTATTGCTATACATTTAGCACACGCATAAACATATTCATAGAAATTTCAACCAGTCTGGTATATGGTGGTTGAGTACATGATGAAGTTAACAGTTATGAATGGTGACGGCCTTGTTATTAACCAGGGAGAATTATATAATGGGTTGTAGATATGCTGTGTATATTATAAATATGTGTGTGTGTGTGTGTGTTAATAATAAATGAGTTATACAAGTACTATTCTCACCTGAGGACCTCAGGACAAACTATTGTTAATACAAGGAAAGGAAAGAAAAGAAAAATGACAAATAGCAAAGCAAACTTAAATACATTTTAAGTGTACGTGTATCTGAAATGCTTTAAAAAAAAAAAAAAAATCAGAGTACATCATATTTCAATACATGTATTTACAATGAAAACTGGCTTTTGAGATAGTAGTCACACAATTTTGTTTTGAACACGTCTGGATATGTTTTGGATCAAATGGTTTTTGGGAGTTCATTGTATAGAATCGCACCGGAGTAAGCAACTGATCTTTTTTTTAAAAAGTATTTTTTTTTGTGGAAATGGTGTCTTGTAAAGATCATTTGTAATTAAATTCAGTTTAGATCCTTGGTACTGTTTTTTCTGACTTAAAATGAGATGTGCCATTAAAATAGTTTGGACAAAGTTCATTCTTTACTTTGAAATTTAATATGGAATTTTGGTAGGCTAATCTGTTTTCAGATTTCAGCAGTTTCAATTTTGAGAATAGTATTCTGGATGGTGTATCAAATGATAATTAAGGATAATTCTTGCTGCCAGTTTTTTGAAGTTTGTGGATTGTTCCATATTACTATTCCATGATGGGCTATACATGGCAGCCAGTAAATTTTGGTCGAGAAAAGGCTTAAATTGAAAACTCCAGAAAGAATCGTCGACCGCAAGCATTCTCACTTACCCAAATTGACCGAGCCCAAGACTCGAACCCACATGGACAGATGTGAGATGTCAGTGATCTGTGCAGGCAAGAACGGTAGACCACTTGTCCCTCCTGGGCCTCAATAAAGATATTTACAATTTAAAAGAAAATGTTATAAACAATATATTGCACGTTGTTATTTCCACATACCAAAAAACAAACATATAATTTCGTTGTTTCTTTGTATTAAGATTTTTAATAATGTCTTATGTCAATAAAATGAGGCATTGATATTTCATATACTTTTTCTATTTTTAAAAAAAAAAATTGATGTCTAGCCCCCAAGTTGACATTTTGTCACATTTGTTAGCCTATTGATTTCATCCCACATTGACTTTTCGCCACTTTCCTTAAACCATTCCTTGTATTTTTTATCTCTTAGTGGCATCAGATCAGAAAGATCTGCTCACATTACAAAGTTTGGAGAGCATCCATGGCTATTGATTTATACTTCCTTAAAAGCTTGCTTTGGTCTTTCAGTGACAGACAAAGAAACCTTTTCTGTTCAAAGAATTGTGTATTTCTTTCCGAGTGGTATGTTGTCACTGCACTGGCTTCCAGGAGCAATTTGGATCAAATGCTTACGATATACATATATTTGGAAGTACTTCCAATTAAATGTTTGCACAGTTAGGTTGCAGAATTGATGAATTGCCATGCCTTTGTATTAGCATGGCATTTTGAAACACTAGTTTGTTCTTTTAAATAAAAATTTTCTACTTTAGTAGAGACACAGTTTCAGTTATTGAAAAATGTGACACCAATTGGATAAAGTATAATGAAGTATAAGCACAAGTTTTCTGTCAGGTGGCTTGATGTGATGGTTGAACTCTACACATTGCAGGGGTGAAGAATGGCTAGAGTCAAACAACGAAAAACTGCCTGCTAGATGGTGATGCATGAAACAATGTTTCCCTTCTATTCTGATATATTTTTGGCAAAGAGAATACACAGAAAGTGAGATTTCCTTTGGAAGTTAACCTTGATTATCAGTCTGAAACAATCAGTAAATCATTGATTTAAAATTGGCAGTAATGTTCTGTATTTTTTTTTCAAATGTAAAGAGGGTTTGTATATTATTATTGTATTTTGCACAAAGTGGTTAACAAAAATCCATGGTATACATTTTATATGGAAATTCATAATTCATCTCTTACATTACATTTATAAAAATAATCACCTTAGTGGTAGTTGTCCAAATAAAAATTGCACCAGTATGCTTTCACATCTTTTGTGAATGAAGGGATACTATTTTTTCTATAATGCAGATGAAAGATACGATTAGTTTCATTTACAAACCATGAAGGGATATCTTTGGCCCCTTCAGCACACTAGGAAACTCAGGTGAACAAGAATAGGGAAGGGGTCTTATTGTATAAGCTTGTTAGGGAGTTTCCAATCCCACTCACGATAGCATCAATAAGGCCAGTATTAGTGCATAATTGCATTTTGACAATTCATTCAAGCTGATTAAAATTGTTTGGAATTCTCTTAGTTTTTGTATAACAGCACTAATGCCTACCCCCACCCATCAACAAAAAAGAAATCAAGAAAATTGCCTAGATGGTATCTTGGTGCATTGTACGGAGTAAACATCATTGTAGTCCTCAGTGAACATCAGTTATTGGTTTTGCTAGGAACTACACTGAATATAAATATAAAGGCGAAATGAGCCAGGTTTTAAAACAATTTTTCCAATAATGACATGGATTAGAGTGATAAAAAAAACAGTCTTCACAAATTTGTAATAATGACATGGATTAGTGTGATAAAATGACAGTTTTCACAAATTTCTAATAATGACATGGATTAGTGTGATAAATGACAGTTTTCACAAATTTTCTAATAATGACATGGATTAGAGTGACAAAAAGATAGTCCTCACAAACTTTTACTAACGACATAGATTAGAGTGATAAATGACATTTTTCCTAAATTTGCTAATAATGACGTGCATTAGAGTAATAAAAAGATAGCCTTCACAAATTTGTAATAATGACATGGATTATAGTAATAAAAAGATAGCCTTCTCAAATTTGTAACAATGACATGGATTACAGTAATAAAAAGATAGCCTTCACAAATTTGTAATAATGACATGGATTACAGTAATAAAAAGATACTCCTGACAAATTTTCTAATACATGTAAAGCATATATTAAAGTGATAAAAATCTCAGAAAGTTATATATTATGTCAGTTTGCTTTTGTAGCATTTTGGGTGATTTGAAAATTGAAGGAGAAATGATTGTTACCTTTGTTTCTAGACAGCTAAGAAACATATATACATCTTTTGTTCACAATCCTCCATTGAAAATGAATGAATTGCTGCATTAGCATTTTGTTTAGAGCTTCACAGTTCCTGGTATATTTTAGATAGATTTCTGTAAGCTTCATTAATATTTATATTTTTATATTTGCTGTAAATCTTTGTCCACAAGAAACTTTTTAAAATACCTATGGACAGTACAAGTTCAGTTTTTTCATGCTTTAAAGTTGTTAGTAGTATATTTTGAATTAGCTGTACATTATAATGATGTATAATACATTATAATGATGTACAGTACATTATAATGATGTACAATACATTATATAATGATGTACAGTACATTATAATGATGTACAATACATTATAATGATGTACAGTAGATTATAATGATGTACAATACATTACATTATAAAGATGTACAATACATTATAATGATGCATCTGAGAAGATTTTGTTTACATTATCATCTCTAGAAAATCAATATGCATATTATTTAGGTAGGAGAAAATTGAACTTCTCGTCTGAATAGAAATCTTCCTTCTTAGATAAGAGAGGTAGAAACAGTTGGTAGCCATGGAAATATAAACAGACTGAAAAGAGCAGAAAACCATCTTTTATAATGATTACTTTTGATGTGTGAGATCTTTGACTTTCTTCAAGAATGCAGTTTGTATAAAATGCTTTGACTTTGTATTTTAAGGATTTTATCCATTTTTGCCTTTATCTTTGTATGCCTTATTGTGGATACCTACACTGACTCAGCACTGTATAGTCAGGGTCGTGCTGATGTGCCAATAAATTCTATGCATACACCCATACATATATGGATAGGTCGGCAGAATAGTTTTTATTTTATTTTTTTGCTACATGAAAAACTATTGTAATGTTGTACGAGACCCATTGAACAAAGTTCCATTTCTCTGAAATCAGAAGCACCCCTCACCCCATTTCGACAAACAGAAGCACCCCACCCCCATTCTATAAATAAATTTTATTTATCATTATTGCATATTTGTTTAAGTACAGAATGTGACATTAAACAATTAAGCTGTTTTTACATGGTTTGTACAACCTTGAAACATCCTTGAATTTTGAGCACTGGCCTTGAAAGCTTGAATTTTGATAAAGTTGAAAAGTCCTTGATTTTTGTTGAAAATTTCCTTAAGTATTTCCCCAAAACTAATTGAATTAAAAAGGTATTAAAAATGAATAAAATATTTAACTATGAATTCAGAATTTTTCTTGTTTATATAATTTAATATATAATTAAACAATTTTTTAAAAAAATAAATAGAATTTTGTGAAATTGGGTGGGTCAAATGACACATGGAACATTATGTAGTTACCAGATGGAGTTGTGGCCCTTTCCATGCTTTTTTCTTCTACTTTTGTACCCATATATTTGGGAAAGTTCCGTAAAACAGAATATTCCTTGAAAGCTTTCAGAAGTCCTTGAAATCTTGAAAAATCCTGAAAATAACTCACTTGGGCTGTACAAACCACATTCTGTGCAATGTTTAAAGTGGCTAACCCAATATTTCCTATCAGATAAGACTAAAGAGTCACAAATTGTCATATAAATGGTACTTAGCAAGATTGGAGGGATTAATTCTAACAGAAACCATTAAAATACAGATGTTTAAAACCAGCTTTTATTCCCACATGTATTGTCAATAAATGATGTTTCAGTGGTTTGCCAATAAATATTGGAATACCACTTTTAGGATGAGCCCATTTCAGTTGTTTTTTGTTTCAATTAAATAATGATATTGGAAGCCGTGGTGGTTCAGTGGCTAGTGTACCGGACTTGCGACTGAAAGGGTGTGGGTTTGAATCCTGCCGCTGAATCAGCCTGGGTCAATTATCATGCCTTGTCCTTGGGCACTGGGCACTTGCTACAATTGTCTCCACACTAAGTAACTTGTGTTGCTGCGCCATAAAACACCAAATGCCATTGATAAATATTTGATTTTGACATAAAGGTGGTTTACCATATTTTCATATTTTATGATATTTCAGGGCTGTTTAAGTGGATTTTCTGTGGTGTTTCAGTGGATTTTCGATGGCATTTCAGCAGATTTTCTATGGCATTTCAGCGGATTTTCTATGGTGTTTCAGCGGATTTTCTATGGTGTTTCAGTGGATTTTCTGTAGTGTTTCAGTGGGATTTTCTGAGTCAATTTTCAGTGGTCATTCAGTGGATTTTCAATATAACTTTTCAGATAATTGAACATATATATTATATGGACAGTCTAGGAAAATCATGGCATTCTTTTTGGTATGGTATGCATGAACTTAAGTGCCATCAAAACTTTCATATTTTGCAAGACAACAAGAATTGATACCCATTAAAGTACATAAATTCAGTAAGTAAACTTTCTAAAGAAAATGAGCAAGTGAAAAGTATAATGAAGTATTAAGAACATATTTAAAAATTTGATATTTATTATCTTAGAATCATTATGCCAAAACAAGGAAAGTAAATAGTTTCTGAATGGAAACAAATTTTGCACTCATATTTACAATTTTGCACAAATTGGCCCATAAACCCCTCATTTTCCTTGTCTGGTTATCTGCCTTGTATAAAAAATATGAGGGTTCCACATTGTGTGGTGCCTTGGCTTTCCTTATGTATCAATGTGTATATAATTAAGTTTCAACATGATCTTATTCCATTGAAGTAATGACTGTAAGAATGTAATAATGCTGTGAATCTGAGTTATATTGCATTTACTGCGAGGAAAAAAAAAAATCATCCATGGCTGATATATATGCATGCAAAATGAGATACAGTACTAATATTTTCCTCAAATGTTGCTTATTGTAACTTGAGTGTAACAAAGAATTTGTCTTGTCTTGTCTTGTCATATTATTGGCAGTATTATGAGCTTGCCAAACTGTTAACACTGAAGGCAATGTCTCCGTCATCAACATTGATGGACAATGTCACTATGCCATGCACTTTTCTCCACAAAAAGCCAGGATGGAAATTTTAATCAGTATGACGTTTTTGTGTCCAATTTTGAAGTTTTATGTGTTATGCAATAATTATATGATGAAATACTTGCTAGTTTGTTAAAGAATCAGATGTATTTTTTGCTGAGGATATATAGTTAGTGTAAAATGAAAGGTTTAAAAACATTGGAATTTTACATGGTCAGATAAAAACTAAGAACATAGTAAAAAAATTATTTTTTATTTTTATGGGAAGATTGGAAAAGTGGGAATAAGTGCTGAAAGTATAAATGTAAGAAAATATTGTAATTGTTTTGTTGTTGTCATGAAGGAAAAAATGGTGGAAGTTTTAGGAAATTTAGAAAAACCTATTAGTAAGAAGAAAGAAGAAATTTGCCATGATTGGATGACCTAACACTTGTATCCTACTGGAAAATACTTTTAGTAAGATATTTTAAGTAACAGACATGAGCTTTTTTGGGATGTTTTTGTTGGTGGTGCTGTTGCTTTGGGTTTAAAGCCATTTTTCAGCACATGATAGGCTATACATGGTGACCAGTATAACTGGTGGAGGAAGAACCTGGGAAGACCTCTGGTAGGAACCACCAATCCATGGGAAGCTTCTGGCAAGCTTTCTCACATACCCACATTGGCAGTGCCCAAGAATCAAACCCACATAGACAGAGTTGAGATGCCAGAGATTGGTAAAAGGTGAGCATTTTAGACCACTTGGTCACCCAGGGCCTTAGGATGTTTTTGAATTAAATAATATTAAATCATCTATGAGGTAGGATGTAAATTGATTTACAGTTCAGTGGGGTTTGAAATATAATTGAGTGTTACGATTATACGATTATATGCAGCTTCTATGCTCTATTTGGAGTCCCATAAACAACTTGGTTACAATGTATTGTTCAATGGCCTAGCACGCAAGTATATATATATATATATATATATATATATATATATATATATATATATATATATATATATATATATATATATATACCTACATATATATATATATATATATATATATGCTTATAAGTTTGGTCCAGCTGCAAATGACATAGACCTAGATTTGCCACCATATAATGTGCCATCTGATTGGGATCTATGCTGTTTGTAGGAGTAATCAGTAGAGCACACAATATAGACCATGATTTACCAGTGCATTATGCAGTGGCAGATCAGGGTCTATGCAGTTTGCATTTGGACTGGACTGATAAGAAAGTATATATATATATATGATTCATTACCATTCTTTTGGATGGATAAAAACAGAAGCAATTTGCTTAAACCTGAAATATAAACATGAAATATATCAAACCTAATAACAGGCATGAGGTTCAAGAAATACTTTATCTCTGTCATATAAATCCACAGCATCAGTGCAAAAGGTTCAATTCAAGCATTGCAACTTGAGTAATACATGTATATACTAAATCCCCATATATTTATCATAATAAGGGGACAGAAGTATATGAAATGTCCTCTTTACTGTTTAACTCAAGTATGCAACTAAAGCCACTGGTATGTAGTATAGCTTCTCCACCTTTTATTACAACCTGAGTTGCACTAGTATTCTATTTTCAGTAACTGTGCCTTAGGAACTACTCTCTGCATGGATTGAAAACAATAAATTCTGATCAAGTTGAATAATAATTTCTTCATGATGAAATCTTAGCACATTAATGCATCCATTGGCTGCACAAGCAAGAATCAAGTGAGTGTAGTTGAAGCATGCTTTTTATCTTTCTGCTGGGGTTAGTTCATTTAAATTCGCATTTTTGCATCAATTGACAGAAAGCACAAATACCTCCTGTGTAATCAACACGACATTTTAGATTGATAGCTTCTTGTTTCTGCTGTTAAATATGATGCAGTGGATATCTGATATTGACAGCATGCAAATTCCACTTGGATACTTTATAGCTTGTAAGCTCCACTTGGATACTTTATAGCATGTAAGTTCCACTTGGATACTTTATAGCATGTAAATTCCACTTGGACTCTTTGTAGCATGTAAATTCCACTTGGACATTTTATGGCATGTAAATTTCACTTTATAGCATGCAAATTCCACTTGAATACTTTATAGCATGCAAGTATCACTTGGATACTTTATAGCATGTAAATTCCATTTGGATACTTTACAGCATGTAAGTTCCACTTGGATACTTTATAGCATAGCATGCAAGTACCACTTAGATACATTATAGCATGCAAGTACCACTTGGATACTTTATAGCATGCAAGTACCACTTGGTTACTTTATAGCATGCAAATTCCACTTGGATACTTTATAGCATGCAAATTCCACTTGGATACTTTATAGCATGCAAGTTCCACTTGGATACTTTATAGAATAGCATGCAAGTACCACTTGGATACTTTATAGCATCTAAGTTCTACTTGGATACTTTATAGCATGCAAGTACCACTTGGATACTTTATAGCATGCAAGTTCCACTTGGATACTTTATAGAATAGCATGCAAGTACCACTTGGACACTTTATAGCATCTAAGTTCTACTTGGATGCTTTATAGCATGCAAGTACCACTTGGATACTTTATAGCATGCAAATTCCACTTGGATACTTTATAGCATGCAAATACCACTTGGATACTTTATAGCATGCAAGTACCACTTGGATACTTTATAGAATAGCATGCAAGTACCACTTGGATACTTTATAGCATCTAAGTTCCACTTGGATACTTTATAGCATGCAAGTACCACTTGGATACTTTATAGCATGCAAATTCCACTTGGATACTTTATAACATGCAAGTATCACTTGGATACTTTATAGCATGCAAATTCCACTTGGATACGTTATAGCATGCAAGTACCACTTGGATACTTTATAGCATGCAAGTTCCACTTGGATACTTTATAGCATGCAAATTCCACTTGGATTCTTTATAGCATGCAAGTACCACTTGGATACTTTATAGCATGCAAGTTCCACTTGGATACTTTATAGCATGCAAGTACCACTTGGATACTTTATAGCATGCAAGTACCACTTGGATACTTTATAGAATGTAAATTCCACTTGGATACTTTATAGCATGCAAGTTCCACTTGGATACTTTATAGCATGTAAATTCCACTTGGATACTTTATAGCATGTAAATTCCACTTGGACACTTTATAGCATGTAAATTCCACTTGGATACTTTATTGCATGTAAATTCCACTTGGATACTTTATAGCATGTAAATTCCACCTGGATACTTTATAACATGTAAGTTCCACTTGGATACTTTATGGCATGTAAATTCCACTTGGATACTTTATAGCATGTAAGTTCCACTTGTTGGGAAACTTTGCAGTATGTAAATTCCACTTGGAGGGAAACTTTGCAGAATGTACATTCCACTTGGAGGGAAACTTTGCAGCATATACATTCCACTTAGAGGGAAACTTTTTATATTATGTAAATTCCACTTGGAAGGAAACTTTTATTGCATGTAAATTCCAGCAGAAGGGAAACTTTTGCATGTAAATTCCAGCAGAAGGGAGGTTTTATAGCATGTAAATTCTAGTAAATACTTTATAGCATTCAAATTCCAATTGGAGGGAAACATTATACCTTACATGTTCCACTTGGAGGGAAACTTTATAGCACATACATTCCACTTGGAGAGAAACATTATAGCATATAAATTCGACTTGGAGGGAAACTGTATAGGATGTACATTGCACTTGGAGGGAAACTTTATAGCATGTACATTTCACTTAGAGGGAAATTTTATACCATGTTAATTCCAATTGGAGAGAATTCTATAGCATGTAAATTCCACCTGGAGGAAAGTTTAAAGCACATTAATTCCATTTGGAGGGAAACTTTATAGCATGTTAATTCCACTTGTAATCCAGTACATTTGGGTTTTATCATTTTTGTTGACACTGGGCAGCTTTCCACTAAAGGATACAATTTAAAATGGGTGTTTTCCTCTGGTCCCACTTTCATAAAATGTTTCATCTTTGAGTACCTACTCAGCTAAAAATGTCAGACATTAGTACTGTATTTAGAAAATACAATAAAGACATCATCATAAATTTGTCTTATTAAAGATGGGGTATATTATGTTGTTGCATTAAGAAATAATTTCTAAATTTGACTTCATACAGATCTGACTGCATGAAAATCTGTCAAGGGAATAGAATGTAGTCAGAATTTTGTCAGACCTTTCCGGACCATTGCAGATATTTGGACAATTTTACATTGAGATGAAGGAAACTTGTACTTCCATCCCAATATAACTCTCCAGATGTCAGAAATTGGGTATAGATGTTCAGGGGAATCTTGATTACGCATGTGTGGGTAGTCTTGATTAGATATATGGGACAGGTTGTCCGTAACATATCTGTTCCATGTTTTATAAGTTTTATAATTTGAATTTTATTTTTGTCTGAATGCCAGATTATACTTACTGTTCTTTTGTACAGAACACATTGGAGCAGATTGGCAAACTGTGAAGTATAAAATTGTTTTAGACTACAGCCAGATCATTAATCTGTATTAATCTCCTGCCGTTGTCTGCTGCTGGTATTGAACAGGCCAGATATTGTAGCCAGCGTCTTCTGCTGTATGGCTTATTAAGTTATTATCTCAGACTCGCATATGGTACTGACAGTCGCTGCAGCGGGAGTATAGTAATTACAAGATACAAAGTTGACAGGTGACTTCATGTTAACAGAAACAGGTAACCTTACGTTTATATTCTTAAGATGAATTATGCCAAATGTAAGATTTAAACATTATGCAAGATTTGTCCATGGTACATTGTTTTCTTCAGATGTTTTGTTTCTAGTCAGTGTTTAGCCTTGCATGGTCTTTATCTCTGATTTACACTGAAGTAATATTATCAGAGTTGGCACAAAGCACATAAAGTGAAATCAGAGAACCCAACTGGTCAAAGATCAAAGTCATGTTAATGCTCATCAAGTCATACAAGCTCAGAATTCTAATGTTGAATGTCAGCTTTGAGAATGCAGGAGATTGGACAAAAATGATGGAAAGTTTTCAAAAACCAGTCACAGAAAATTTCTTTTATAGCTGACATCATTAAACATTTTATTCATAGAGAAACTATCAAAAATCTAAGAATTCACCTGATAGGTATGGGTATTTCTTATGTCAAGTCCATCACTTTTCATGTTCTTCAGAATGAAATGAAACCTGTCATTTGTCTCGATGATAAAAGTTTTGTAAAATGGTAAAAATGCTGGAGATCTTGTTTCCTGTGCAGGAATGCTGGTGTAGTCAGAAAAAAGTCAACAATGCAAGAGACTTTGCAAATGCTGGAGATCTGAAACTGTATGCATATAGCAAGGAATGGACATGACATTTGGAATGATTACTGAAAGAATTGGAAAGTGTGTCAATGGGGTTACAGGAGTTTTAAATTTCCTTTCTCCTTTCATTAAATATGGCAAGAATTGATGTGGAATGCAGGTAAATTGATGAACATTGATTAGCAAAGATTGTAGTTTATATGCCTGATTTATTGCTTTGACAGAAAATTATGACAATCTCTTGTAAGCAAATGACAATGTGACAGGTATGCTCTGTTATTCCCATTGACAAGTGTGTTCTGTTATTCACTATTGACAAGTATGTTCTGTTATTCCCATTGATAAGTATGTTCTGTTATTCACTATTGACAAGTATGATCTGTTATTCCCATTGACAAGTATGTTCCGTTATTCCCATTGACAAGTATCTTCTGTTATTCCCCATTGATAAGTATGTTCCGTTATTCCCATTGACAAGTATGTTCTGTTATTCCCATTGACAAGTATGTTCTGTTATTCACTATTGATAAGTGTGCTCTGTTATTCCCATTGACAAGTATGTTCTATTATTCCTCAGTGACAAGTATGGTATGTTATTCTCAAGTGATAAGTATGTTCTGTTATTTCCAAGTGATAAGTCTATTCTGTTATTTCCCACTGACAAGTATGTTCTGTCATTTCCAAGTGACATGTATGTTCTGTTATTTCTCAATGACAAGTATGTTCTGTTATTTCCCACTGACAAGTATGTTCTGTTATTTCCCACTGACAAGTATGTTCTGTCATTTCCAAGTGACAAGTATGTTCTGTCATTTCCAAGTGACAAGTATGTTCTGTTATTTCCCACTGACAAGTATGTTCTGTTATTTCCAAGTGACAAGTATGTTATGTTATTTCCCACTGACGAGTATGTTCTGTCATTTCCAAGTGACAAGTATTTTCTGTTATTTCCAAGTGATAAGTATGTTCTGTTATTTCCAGGTTGTAAGTATGTTCTGTCATTTCCAAGTGATAAGTATGTTCTGTTATTTCCAAGTGACAAGTATGTTCTGTCATTTCCAAGTGATAAGTATGTTCTGTTATTTCCAAGTGATTTTAGTATGTTCTGTCATTTCCAAGTGATAAGTATGTTCTGTCATTTCCAAGTGATAACTATGTTCTGTCATTTCCATGTGATAAGTATATTCTGTTATTTTCAAGTGATAAGTATGTTATGTTATTTCCCACTGACAAGTATGTTCTGTTTTTTCCAAGTGATAAGTATGTTCTGTTTTTTCCAAGTGATAAGTATGTTCTGTTATTTCCAAGTGATAAGTATGTTCTGTTATTTCCAAGTGATAAGTATGCTCTGTTATTTCCAAGTTGTATGTATGTTCTGTTATTTCCATTAGTTACAAGTATGTTCTATTATTTCCATATGTCCAGTATGTTCTGTTATTCCCTAATGACAAGTATGGTCTGTTGTTCCCCAGTATGTAATGTACTTACTGCTATGTCCATCAATGTGAAGATATATTTCTAGAAGAAATACATTTCGTTTTTCTTTTTCTTTCAAAACATTGATATTTATGAGATGGAATATATATAATCATTTTATGCTGCACAGATGAAAATGACAATCCTTTTTAAGATTCTGACATTGTAGGTCGATTTTCATGAATAACATGCAAGTTTTTGCAGATATGTTGCTCTTTCTTTGTTGTCCTTGAGGGACCATTTTGCTACATTGTTTGAGAATCTGAAGCTATTTAAGAGCATGCCTGGAGTTTTCTAAACTGACAAGTGTATGTTAGTTTTCTAATTGGCTGGTATAAATTGTGTGGGGATTTTATTTCTGTTATGTAAATAAATGCAATTTTCAATGCAAATTAAGCAGCATCAAGGGTCTTGACAGCCATGTCACAGAAGAAGGAATTACTCAAGGAAACTGTCCATAGAATGATGCAAACTCAAAAATTGTGATTCCACAACCATTGATCCACATAACAAGAGAGAGAGAGAGAGAGAGAGAGAGAGAGAGAGAGAGAGAGAGAGAGAGGGAGAAGGGTTTATAGTTTCACAATCTTGTAAGTTTTTCTTGAATTTTGAGTGGTCATATTTCAGAGTCCTTGAATTAACATATAGTGTTGAAAATTCCTCAAAATCAAATAACAACAAAATGTCGGACCTGAGAAGTCTTTGAATTTATGAAAAACTTGATGAAAAATGTAATTTGAAATGCTGCCAGAAATATATATATATATATATATATATATATATATATATATATATATATATATATATATATATAAGACTATTACATTTTCAGTTCAAATGTCCTATAATCTGATTGTGGTCCAGCATGATTTTATGTCATGTTTGCAAGAGAAGACAGGTACCCAGGCTCTGCACCATATTGGTCACTTGGTGACAGTGTAAAAGACCATGGTACCTGAGGCCTTGGTGTCAGAGTATAAGACCATGTTGCTTGAGGTCTTGATAACATTGGTAACAGTGTAGAAGACCATGGTACCTGAGGCTTTGGTGACATGTAGAATACCATGGTACCTGAGGCCTAGCCAAAGAACTGTTTTATTCTACAGAAACACTATATCAAAACACAAAACAATGATGTGTGCAGTATTGTGGTATTTGTTATGGAATGTTAACGAGACCAGTACAAGGGTAATCCTTGTTATTGCTTGCAATGATTAATGGTGCTAGAAATTTTGGAAAGGTATATGTTGTTGGGTGGATAGGTCAAGACAGGTCAATGA
The DNA here is from genome assembly GCA_016617855.1 of Megalonaias nervosa. Taxonomy (NCBI): domain Eukaryota; kingdom Metazoa; phylum Mollusca; class Bivalvia; order Unionida; family Unionidae; genus Megalonaias; species Megalonaias nervosa. The sequence continues at coordinate 109,626 of JAECUM010002801.1, forward strand.
AGACATGCTTTGGGATGAGTATATAAAACTTTTCATTATGATTTGAACGCAAAAAAAATGGTCTTGTCTTGAATTCCTGGACATTCTTTTTGGACAGTAGTGCAACAGTCCCTTCAAGGGACTCATGTTTTTAGTTGTTTGTTCTAGAACTGAAAATTACCTCCATTTGAAAATCCCTCCAAAATTGGGGTGGAGGATGGGGGGTCTGAATGGTGGGAAATTTTTATGCATTTCATGACTTTTAGGAAGAATGGTTTAGAAGTTAATATGAATCTTCAAATAGACAGTAGATGACCTCTTGAGGGTTACAGTTGGTAATCCTGCATGAAATATTTAACAATCATTTATTGACTAAAATATCACCGCTTCAGTGGCCTAGTGGTTAGAGCATCCACCTTGGAAGTGGGAGGTAGTGGGTTCGAACCTTGGCCAAGTTATAACAAAGACTTATAAAATAGGTACTAGCAGCTGCATTGCCTGATGCTTAGCATTAAGATGTTAGTGTTAGGACTGGTCAGCCTGGTGTCAGGACAATGTGACTGGATGGGACATGATACTATATGTCTGCAGCATGATGCCCCAGTGCTAGACATCACTATAAACTGCCACGCTGCAGACATTATAATGATATGACTGAAATATTGTTAAAGCTGTGTTAAAAATCCAAATCACACACACACACACACACACACACACACACACACACACACACACACACACACACACACACACACACATATGATTTTATTTCAGTTTCTCTTTATTTTTAAATGTAGTTGCACAAATATTATGATGCCTTTTTTCTAGAATTTGTTAAAATGCATTCTATACCAACTAAATACAAGACAGGTTTGTTTTTTTAACTATTGTTGGTATCTCAAATTAGCGATGCTTCTTTCAATAAAACAAATTTAAGAAAGCACCCAGTAATTTTATCATCTGCTTTTGAGTACCACATCTTGCACTGAGTTGGATCAAACCATTCATTTTGGTGTCCTTAAAAGTAAAATAGTGTGCAGTTCTTATTTTCCCAGATGTTTAATTGAATATGCCATAATCAACATAAAAATCTTAGGTAAATATTTGAGAATGCTGCAGCAAATGTCTTCAAAAATGAGAGGAAACTGTTGATGTTGCCATGATTAAAGTAGAGGACTTAATGTGGAAAATAGCTGGTTTCACATAAAAAAGCTTTCAGCGACAACCATGTTTTGAGCCCTCCTCTTGCAGACTACTTACTTCAAATGCCAATAATACTTTTCAATTTACCAAGTTCATGTCATGGCTTGCAGCACATCATCCAGGACATTTCACTGGCTCTCTGCATGCCAGACAAATAATGTGTCTTAGAGACCACTTTATCAGGAAAACAGATGGTTTCTTTACTTAGGCAGCTCTCAGTAAGGCCAGTTTATGACAATCATATTATCAGATTAATTTACAAAACAGTTGGCTTCATATTAAACCATGTTGGTAAGTATGGGCTTTCATTATACACACAGTATGTGAATTGGTATTGGAAAAGAGTGTCTGCTAGCTTTCAGTATTGAATCTTGATGGAAAACCAGTCGGATGACATCTTAAATTAAGAAACAGCCATGAAGTTAGATATCTGTTTAATTTTCAAGAGCTCAAGTACACGACCAGCTTTGTGGTCTTTATTGTGAAGTAGGCCAATTGTATGAGCTCTGCAATCGTGCAATCATACTTTTTTTCTATGTATTTTTGTTCAGTGGATCTTTGACAACATTTTATCAATATTGGGGACTGAACAAAATTATCCATGTCACCTGAGAATCGAGTTTGTCTGCCTGTGCCTGGATTTGGGGTTTAGCATGCTTTTTAAACACATTATGGGCTATATATGACAGCCAGGTGGAGGAAGAGCTCAGGAAGATGCCTGAGGAAGAACCACTGACCCACAGGAGGCTGCTGTTTTTACTTACCTGCGTTTGTTGAATTGAGACTCAAATCCACACAGACAGAGGTGCTATGTGTGTGATCAGTAAAGGCAAATGCCTTTGACCACACAGTCACCAAGGGCCCTGATTGGTGTGCTTGACAAATAAATGTATTTGCTTCTTTGGTATATGATGTATATATTTGGCTGGTGACTAGGCCTTCTAACCAATATTACCTGGCCTTTGGCTTTGTATTTCAAGTATTTGACCCTTTTTTGGCATTACATTTGTTTTGTATGCAGGTCTTTTTTTATATATGTTTTGCAACACATGTCACCTGTTTTCTTATGTTCCACATTGGATATTTATGTTTGGTTGCAGATTTTTGTCTTCCAGAGGTGTTAATCACAAAACTTGACTATATCTGAGTTAATTGTAAGTAGTAAGGATTATTTTTATGTTTCTTTGATGCTTTTATTCCTATCATCGAAAATGATTTAAATCAAAGTTCTCATCTAGTTATTGCTATCCTAAAAGTTGCAATAGAGTTTCTTTGAATTTTATATGATAGTTGACTGGCCCCTAAAATTGACCCAGTTCCCTATTTCTTTAGCCACTGGTGGCATCATACAATCAATTGTTGGAAGCCCCAGGTGGCCAAGTGGTCTAAACCTTTATTGACCATTGCCATCTCAACTGTGTCAGCATTGGTTCGAGTCTAGGGCTTGGCCATTTTAAGTATGTGAAAAAGCTTGCCAGTAGTTTCCCATGGGTCAGTGGTTCTTCCTGGGGTTTTCACAGGTTCTTTCTCCACAGTTTATACTGGCCACCATGTATAGCATATTTTGCAATGGCATTAAAGCAAAAAAAAACAAAACAACAGTCAATTATTGAATAACAGATTACAATTGACTGCCGTCCAGTTCAGTTTACAGCTATGTGCCAGTCACTGCATAATTGGGTGGCCAGAGAAGAGCATGTCCAACCCAGTACCACAAACAGTACTAGTTTTCTACTTTATATGCTCTCTTCTAAGTTGAATCCAACTGGGAAGTGCACAGACCCAGATCTTATGTTACATAATGCACTGGCAGATCTGTGTCTATGCAATTTGTTATGTGATGGCAGATTAGGATCTATGTTATTTGCAGCTGGACTTGACTTATAAGATACGTATGATGTAACATACACCAATTCACCTGTTTATAACATCAACACTTTTCGTCAAGTTTGGTCATAATTTTCACAGTATATTCATGAGTCCTGCTTCAGTCAGTAAATAATTTAGCAAACTCAAAAACGTGTCTTATAGAAATAGATATGTAAATGAGTAGGCGGAGCATTCTCTGTGTTTCTGAGGGGCCAGTTTATTAAGATAGATGTATATGAAGGCCTTAACCCAAAACTTAAGAAAATTATATAGGATGTTACATGAATGCTAAGTAGGTCAACATTTGATGAACTTGGTGAACCCCAATAGTAATCACTCTGCCCATCGCTTCTGTAATTTGTCATCTGTTTCTCCAGTTGTCCATCCATCAGGAATCACACTGGCACAGGTCCATCCCATTGTAATTGGTCATCTGTCTGTCCAATTTTCCATCCATCAGTAATCTGGTATTTGCAAGATAATTTTTCTGTGAATTGCTGGTTTTTGACCAGTTTGTAGCTGTATACTGTTGAACCTCAGCATCTTTTAGAAGAGTTATGTCTTCTGATTGCCTGACCTTAATTTCCACAGCCAGTCTTTTCATGGATTTTTGGATTTCAGCCAAACCTGGAATGAAGTTTTATAGTGAAAGTCCTTGAATGAGTTTGATTTCCATCATTCCATGATCACATTTACAAGAATTACGCCCCCTAATTGCCAGTCCTCATTCCTTTGTTGTCTGAAGCACATCTTTACAAGGATTTCATCCACACTGAATTATTGAGATCTTGATGATTCTGAGTGTTCCTTAACTTCATTTACATGAGTGATGTCCCCTAATTGCCTCTCCTTCAGACTTTGGTTTCCGAAGTGCAACTTTATCAAAGGACTGATGGATTTTAACTAAATTTGGCATGAAGTTGTATATTGATGAACATTGTGTCAGTTTTATTTTTTCCAGTACTCCACATCTCCATTTTGAAGAATTATAGCCCCTGATTACTCATTTTTTTAACTTTGGTTTCCACAACATAATTTTTACTAAGGATATTTGGATTTTGTCCAGATTTACAATGCAAGCAATATATTCCTAAAACCATGAATGAGTTGGATTTCTGGCATTCCATGATGTCATATACAGGAGTTATGGGCCTTCGTTATCCATGTCTCCTGACTTTGGTTTCTGCAGCATTACTTTTACCAAGGATTGTAGGATTTCATGCAATTTTAGCATGAGGCTTTTTTGTCAGTATTCCATGGAGTTATGGCCCCTAAATACCCATTTAAAGCCCTGCTGAGCCAATTTTAGTGAGCAGGGTCCATTGCAATGTACACTTCATGAATAGCTCTAGTTTAAAATGACATTTATGAAAGAAGTTGAATAATTTCTTGATTTGATGATTAAAAGAGTGACATTATTTAACTGATTTCATAAATTTGATTTAAAATGGGCACAAATCTAAGGTTTTGTTTTTCACATGATGAAGGGTACTTACAAAAGGGCAGAATAATTTATTGAAGTGACTTTGATTATGATATCTTGGTCATGTATTTAATTTTGAATGAATTCATGGTGTCCTGTGGTGTCCTGATGTGTAGCGATATGTGTATCAAGACATGTAATCGTATGTTACGTATGGAAATGTTATATGGGCATATTAAACTGAATAACATGTACACAAGTCATGTGATCAATTTCAAAATTCATGGTGTCCTGTGGTGTCCTGATGTGTTGTGATATGTGTATCATGACATGTAATCGTATGTTACGTATGGAAATGTTATATGGGCATATTAAACTGAATAACATGTACACAAGTCATGTGATCAATTTCAAAATATGAGATTATTTCTGAAAAACATTCTTGGTGCCTTTTATTTAACTGTCTGGGCAGATCTTGTTTCTTTTAGTCCAGAGTACTTGAGATATGTTAAAACTATTCATTAGATGCTGGAGACATACCATATATATGTGTTTATAAGTCAAATCAAACTAGAAACAACAAAGATCTTGGTCTGCCATACCATAATGTGCTAGCAAATCAGGGTCTATATTGTTTGTTCTGCTGATACTCCTATCAAACTGCACATATACAGATCAGTCGGCGCATTATGGGCTGGCAGATCTGGGTGAGTGCAGTTTGCAGTTGGACTCGACTTATAAATGAGTACATATGGTTATGCATAAGCATGCTGCCACATTTACACACATATGCGCCATATGGCATGTAGGATTGAATATTCAACAGTCACAAATTAACTAAGGTGATCCAACATGTGCTAGGTGTACATCTTGTTTGAAGAACATTGACACATTGAGACCAACATCAACTTCAAATGTCTATGAGCCAGTAGGAATTGAAAATTCATGGGCTTGTAGTGGGTGTAGATTCTGGCCCTTTTATGACAATTTGTGTTAATGATAACATCATCATTCCTGACAGATTTGTTAGGTTTTGTTCTTCAGATGTGAAGGGAAAGATTAATCCTTACTGGCATTTATCTGTATTTATTTCTGATGGAAATGATTAATAGTGACAATATTGATTACTTAGTCATCTTGTTCTGAAGTGTACACATTGATTATTCTGAAGTAAACTTGACAACTTGAGCTCCACATTGTACACAAGGTATTTTCTGTTTCTTTTGCAGAATGCCCTCAAAGGGGAAATACAGGGCAGGAAAACAAGTTTCACGATGGGAGGCAGATTCAGAGAACATTGATATTGAATATAAAAATTTAGAGACCCCCACCCAGGCCCCTACATGGCAGACTGATATCTTCATTGGCAAAAAAGGAATAGCCCTCAAAATCTTGGGTGGTGTAGTACTTTTTTGTATAGGACTGGTTCTTGGTTATGTAATCCGGAAAGGTGTAAAAGAGGCAGAAGACAGGACTTCTTTTCAGCCAGTCATTGAGGCTGGTTCACATTCCACAGGAGGAGGTTCAGGTGGTACATCTTCAAGTAAAGATAACCAGTCTGAACCTATTCTACAAATACAAGAGGTTGGTTCTCTGTCTTCTTTCTGTATGTCTCAATCTTTTTGTCTTTCTGTCAGTCAAACTCATGTAGTAAGAAGAGGGAAAATATCTGATACTGCATGAAAAACTAAAAATAACCTATCTTTGAACAAAATTGTAATAATTATTTCTACTGACAGTGATTCTTGTTTTTGACAGAGCTTTAAATGTTGACAAACATTTAAGCAATAAACATGATGGAGTATGGTATCTTTCTTTGTTTTTATGGTAGAATTATATGCATTGAATGGTTATTGGTGTATCAGAGCAAGAATTGTTTCCTCCATTTAATATGCTGATTATTGTTGTTTGCCTTTAAATCAGAAAGGTGTGAGAAAACTGATTGAGCATTTGATCGCCACTAGATAAGCTCCTGGACATATAATCATTTATTTGACCACTAATTTCCTTGTTGATTAGAACAGATTGTTACGGCTGCAGCAGTTTCATCAAGATGCAGTTTTGTGGCCTGTATTCATTACAGCAAAAGATGCACAAATAATAGAACAAAATTTTTGTGGCCACCATTCCTAAAATAGGAAAACCAGGAAAGAAATTCCTGTCAGGAAACTCTCAATATGCCAGTGTTACTTTATGGTGAAGATTCTGCCATCAGGGCCTTTTCCAGAATTTAAGAAAATTTTTTATGGTAAAAAATTCTGTGATTCCTTGGCCAACAGCTATAATTGTATTTTAAAAGATAATGCCTGCACGATGAACAGTCTTTTTCCCACTTGAGACTCTTGCTTTCTCTTGAAAAGGATTTTTCGGTCCAATGGAAGCAGATGAGTTTATATCAATTGAAAAAGCTCGCTTCATATTTTATGATAAGTGACGTAAGCTTTATTTCATCGTAATATGCAAAATAGGAGCTAAGAATATTACTGTCTCTCTTTCCATCCGTGTACTTCAACAATAAAACTATTTTATAGTAAAGGCAGTATGATACAGAATAATAGAAATGTCACATTCAGTACTCAGATGGAATATGAACAAATAGAAGAAAATTATTAAATATCTACATGCCATAATACATGGATATTGATATAATATTAAAGAAAGGAAAAGAATTTGAAATGACTCAGCATAAATTCGCCTATGGTTAACTTGTTTCTTTACAATGAAGAATGAGTAAAATATAGAGCATATATTTACATCTTGGAGAAAAAAAATATCATTTTAACTTACCTTATTAGTATCTGGTAATATTGATTTAGAAAAGCACAACAAAATAATTGCATCTGAAATTATGAAGAAATGAGTATTTCAAATTCAGTTAAGATCAAGATTGCAACATACAGATGGAAACAGCATAAATCTTCTAGCAGTATGATATATATCAACTTACAAGTCCAGTCCTACTGCAAATTGCAGAGAACCAGATCTGCCACCAGATAATGCAACATCAGAGCTGGATTTATGCAGCTTGTTAGGAGTAATCAGTAGAACAACTGACATAGACCCTGGTCTTCCAGCACATTAGATCAGGGTCTTTGTTGTTTGCAGTTGGACTCGACTTATATGCAAGTATATATGGTACAAAATAATATGGTTTATCCATTATGCCAATATAAATTGAAGTTGCTGCTAATATAGTTTATTTTTGGTTGATAAGAGTCCAGATGGTAATGACTGTAAACAGTCTGCCTTATAAGTTCTATTAATTCACAAAAGGGAGTAGTTTTCCTATGTTAAATCAAGCAAATTGCCTGAAGCTCTCTAGTTAGAAAAGCATATTTAATAGCTACTTGAAAAAAGGAGATAAAATCAATTTTAAAGGAAATTTCTGAGACATAATTTTGACCATATTGAATTTACTTGTTATACATTGGCAAATTGTTTTTGTCTAAAATACCAAATCTTTCATGAGAGTAAAGCAATATTTTGTATTTTATAGTTGCTTTACTTTGATTAAACAAGACATTCAGTTCATTGGTAGAAGTTATTTTTTTAAAAGACATGTTTGAGAAAATGTTTCAGAAAATATGATTTTTGGGATATATATGAATGAGCCCATTGCTGAACAGAGAGTAGGAGTTTTATCAGTTATGTTTTTGCATTTAATGCTCCATCTAAAGAAATCTGTCATAATCATTATGCAGTATTCGGTTTTTATTATATGCAGATATAATAACGTTCAGTATATGCTGTTTATGTTATTTTCATCCATGGGGTAAAATTTTCTTTTCTCTGTCAATAGGCTTGGAAATAAGGCAGTGTACTTTGGGATGTCTTGGATAGGGTAGTCTATTTTGAATTTTTTATATACATGTACATTTTTCAACTTCTGATCTGGTCAGTATATGTTGCTTGTTTCTCCTTTTTGTTTTTAACCTGAGTAAAAGTGATATCAACTGAGGATGAAGTCCTAGATGGATATCACCTTCGTGCAGGTCAATAAAACTGTATTGACTTAAAGAAAACATCATACTGTAATTATCATGTTTTATTAGTGAGACATTTAGAAATACACTCAAAACTCTTTATAATGCTGCTGTTGGGAGCTGAGAAGATAATCTCTGAGTTAATCTCTGAGTTATTGGAGACCTCAAAACTGCATTATTTGATAATTAAAGCTGTTATATATATATAGCTGTGCTTTTGTTTTTACCACCCCACCACACCCCACTCTTTCCCTAATACAGTCACAATTAATCTATAATTAGACCATAAAACTAATTTAGATTGGTTACAAAGAAGTGGTTACAAAGAAGTGATGACATATTTAAAAATAAAATAAATGTAATATTATTTTTGGAGGATGTGGTATTTTCTTTCAAGCCAAGGATTTTTTTAATTCTTTTTTTTTGACTATAAGGTAATTTATATTTGTCAACAAATATAATGGATATAAGTTGGGGTTTTTTTTCACTTTAAATCAGAGGAAGAACATTTTTCAAGCAATCTGAGTGTGAGAAATATAAACATATTTCAGCTTTCCCTTGAAGAAAATTAATTGGCTGGTCTCTCAGTCTATGTAGAATTATGACATGTTTATATTATAGAAGCATATACAAAGAATCAAACAACTCTCTGACTGCTCAGTTTACTCTGGGCCTCCACCATCCTATAGCTCAACCAAGCTGGTTTTGTCTCAATAAAATTACATAAATCTTGAATATTGATTAAGAGCAATAACAGACACTGGTTGGCTGTCATTATTCTTGGGCTACCAGACAGAAAAGAAAAACATGATAATATGCTCTCAGTGTTGTTTGTGTTTTATTCACATATCATTTTAGTATTAATGGACTTGGTGAAGCATTAGTTAAATTGGACCACAGAAGTAAAAGTAATAAAACAAGAACATCAAGAAGTATAGTGTATATTCTTGCTTGAAAGTAGAGTCCATCTGCAAGATTGGACCCAGATCTACCTTCAGATAATGTGCTAGCATATCAAGGTCTATGTTGTTTGTTCTACTGATTACTCCTGCATAGACCCAGACCTGCCAGCACATTCTGCAGCAGTGGATCAGGGTCTAATCAGTTTGCTGTTACAAGCAAGTTTAAGTGGTGCATAACCAACAAATGATAAGGAAACCACTCTAGGTCCACAAACAGATTTCAGGTTCCAAAAAGGTATCTCACTTTGCCTCTATAATAAGGTGGAAAATATCAGTGTTTTGATATTATTGTAATAAGATGGAAAGTATCAGTATCAGACTGTGTTGTTTTGATATTGTTGTAATAAGATGGAAAGTATCAGTATCAGACTGTGTTGTTTTGATATTGTTGTAATAAGATGGAAAGTATCAGTATCAGACTGTGTTGTTTGATATTATTGTAATAAGATGGAAATTGTCAGTATCAAACTGAGTTGCCTTGATATTTTTGTAATAAGATAGAAAATATCAATATCATGCTGGGTTGCCTTTATATTATTGTAATAAGATGAAATATATCTGTATCAAACTGGGTTGCTTTGATATTATTGTAAGAAGATGAAATATATCAGTATCAAATTGGGTTGCTTTGATATTGTTATTCAATGAAAATATCAGTATCATACTGGATTGCTTTGATATTATTGTAATAAGTTGAAAATATCACACTTGATCGTCTTGATATTACTGTAAATAAGATGTTAAAAATTAGCAGTCTCAATTTGGGTTGGTTTGATATTATTGTAATAAGATGAAAAATATCAGTATTAAATTGGGTTGCTTTGATATGCTTGTAATATGATGGAAAATATCAGTATCAAACTGGGTTGCTTTGAGATTATTGTAATAAGATGGAAAATATCCATATCAAATTGGGTTGCTTTGATGTTATTGTAATAAGATGAAAAATATCAGTATCAAACTGGGTTGCTTTGATATTATTGTAATAAGATGAAAAATATCAATATCATATTGGGTTGCTTTAATATTATTGTTATGTGATGAAAAATATAAATATCAAACTGGGTTACTTTGATGTTATTGTAATGCAATGTAAAATATCAATATTAAATTGGGTCGCTTTGATATTATTGTAATAAGATGAAAAATATCAGTATCAAGCTGGATTATGCTGATATTATTGTAGAGCAATAAAAATATCAATATTAAATTGGGTTGCTTTGACATTACTGTAATGCAATGAAAAATATCGGTATCAAGCTGGGTTGCTTTGATATTATTATAATAAGATGGAAAATAGCAGTATTAAACTGGGTTACTCTGATATTACTGTAATAAGATGAAAAATATCACACTTGATTGCCTTGATATTACTGTTAATAAGATTAAAATTAGCAGTCTCAATTTGGGTTGGTTTGATATTATTGTAATATGATGAAACATTAGTATCAAACTAGGATGATTTGATATTATTGTAATAAAATGGAAAATATCTGTATCAGACTGGGTTGCTTTGATATTATTGTAATAAGATTAAAATATCGGTATCAAACTGGGTTACTTTGATATTATTGTAATAAGATGAACTATATCAGTATTAAATTGGATTACTTTGATATTTTTGTAATGCAATGAAAAATATCAGTATCAAACTGGGTTGCTTTGATATTATTGTAATAAGATGGAAAATATAAGTATCAAACTGGGTTGCTTTGATATTATTTTAATAAGGGAAACAGGACTAGATTAATCAGCTACCAAATACTAAACCTTGAAGTAGTATGGACAAAAACAGGCATGCAATGATCGAACACTTTTTGAAGATTTGAGAAACAAAGTTGTAAGTGCTAAACTTAGTTATTTCAATAAATTAGCTAGCACCCTTGGGAAAGGTAACTTTGTCTCAAACCTGTGGTGGAAGAGAGCAAAGAAATTTCACAAACACAATACAAAATTTACAATATCCAGTCTTAAAACAGCAAATTCTTTCATTCTTGCCTTGACACCACAAACTTGTTTAATAAATATTTCATTTGGCAATCCGTGATTGACAAGAATTCACTGTGGTACATGCTTTCCTGATGTTGCTTTCAATAGTACAGTATTAGCATTTGACTCTAATGGTCTACTACCATGTAACATCAGCTCTAGACATAGGTAAGGCATCTTGTCTTGATGAAATTATCCCAGAATACTTAATAAAGGCAAGTCTATCTAATCACATCACTAAAGGATAATCGTCTATCTGCCTGTGTCAGTGAAGTATTTTAAGGATGTGTTTACAAGCGTCTATATAATCATTTAATCTTATAACCTAATTAGCCAGTTAGTCTGGTTTCATGTTGGTGGTTTTATGTAACATGTATAATAACTCTGTTAGGCTTTTGATAAATGTTAATAGATAGTTCCCGAATGATGTCATCCGCCGCCATATTTGAGGTCAGTGGGCAGATTTACCGTTGACTTTATATGGTGTTTGTAAGCTGAAATAAATTCATTGAATCTCAAGATACTTTTACAAAAATTACATATATAAACAGAATGCAAATCAAGCTTTCTGTTAGTATCTATATTTGTGATTTATAAGTTGATTTTGCTTCAGTGTGCCTTGTTAAAAATGGTAAATTTAGGTAATTGCATATAGCAGAAACTGCCAGGTTGCCCATAGTCCAAGTAAAATAGGCAGAATATCGTCTGCTAGAGACCATATTGGGACGCATCTATAAGTTTGAGTTGTATTTTGCAAAACAAGCAAACTTTTTAGCAAATTGGATTAATTCACAAACTTTGAACTGTTGGAATCAGTGTGGGAATCAGTGTGGTTTATCAGACTGGCCTCAGAATTATCTTACGGGACACATATGGCTGTTCTGGAAGGCTAGGAACAACGGTGTGTTAGGACTGGTATTTTACACAAATCTATACTTGGACCACTTTTATTCTTAATTGATATTAGTGATGTTTTCTGTGATATCCAGTCTGTATCAATCATTGTTGAAGATTTGATATTAGTGATGTTTTCTGTGATATCCAGTCTGTATCAATCATTGTTGAAGATTTGATATTAGTGATGTTTTCTGTGATATCCAGTCTGTATCAATCATTGTTGAAGATTTGATATTAGTGATGTTTTCTGTGATATCCAGTCTGTATCAATCATTGTTGAAGATCCAGTATAGTATCATGAATGAAAATCTTCATAAAATTCAAACATGGAATGATAAATGGCTTGTTAAGTTTAATCCCAGCAAAACTGATTCACTGATACTGTGATAAAAAATCTCATTTTTATACCACCCTCTACTGTTAATGAACAGTACAGTTGTTATTAAGCATATTAATTCCACCGAATATTAAGGTTTAACTACCAAAGAAATTCTCTCTTGGCAGATATGTATTCAAGACATGTTGTTGTTGTTGTTGTAGTTCTTAACGCCATTTTTCAGCACACGATAGGCTATACATGGCGGCCAGTATTAATGGTGGAGGAAGAAACCGGGAAATACCCTGAAAGAACCACCGACCCACGAGAAGCTACTGGCAAGCTTTCTCACATATCCACGTTCGCCGAATCCGAGACTCGAACCCATGCAGACAGAGGTGAGATGGCAGTGATCCATAACAGAGAACGCTTTAGACCACTGGGCCACTCGGGGCCCCCCATTCAAGACATGAACAAAAAAGTCTGCTAAAGGACTGATTTACTGTTAAGTTTGAAATTCAAACTTGATAGGAGATCTAAAGAGGCTCCCTATCTGTCTTTTGTAATAACGCTTATGGAATATAGTGCTATAATTCTGGACAATTTTATACAATATAAAAAAGAATGAAATTCAAAAATTATAGGCTGTAGGATCATATCTGAGTGATATTCTGATATATTTGCAAGACATCTTTTTGATTTTTCTGTCCAAAGGTCAAATTTCAAGGTCGCTGAAACTAAAAGAATAAATGTGTTTTTGCTCAATAACTTCAGTTCAAGAAAATATACATTAACTAGAGTTTTTGGAATTCTTGAAATTAATACATGGAAGAGGCTTACTGAATCTGGTGTCAAAGGTCAAATGTCAGTATCATTGTGACTCTGAGAAAAATGGATCTTTGTCAATAATTTTTGTTCTAGAGTAAGCTCGTTGACCAATTTACTTTGTACATGGCTTGCACTTATGGTAATAAAAAAAATAAAGATGTTGGCATCCTAAGGTCAAAGGACATTATTGTGTCAATCCTAATAAGAAAATAAATTTTTTGCACTGTAACTTTACTTCATGGGGGGCCCCGAGTGGCCAAGTGGTCTAAAGCACTCACCATAACAGATCACTGCCACCTCACCTCTGTCTGCATGTGTTCGAGTCTCAGGTTAGGCCAATGTGGGTATGTGAGAAGGCTTGCCAGTAGCTTCTTGTGGGTCGGTTGTTCTTTCCAGGGTTTTCCTAGGTTCTTCCTCCACCATTTATACTGGCTGCCATGTATAGCCTATCTTGTGCTGAAAATGGCGTTAAACCCTACAACAACAACAACAACAATAACAACTTTACTTCAAGACCACATATTTGAACCAGAACTAAAGGTCAAGGTTATTGAGACCCATTGGATAATAAATCTCCAGAGTCAATGATGCCCAACTAGTGCCAGTGTAGAGAACTATTAGACATGAGGCAGGTGTATAACATACCATGCACAGTAACCTTGTATTAAAATGTATCATGGTGCTGATCCTAGTTAACTAGGAGCTTTGTTTCTAACAAGCGTCCAGGAGATAAGCAGTAAACACCTTTGCATTAGATCAAATCTACAAACAATGTTTGTCAGAAACAGATACCAGAACCCTTTTTTGCCAAAATTGTTTACTTAATGGAACCTTGTCCTACTGAAAGTGAGGGACAACCCTTCTCCTCCTAAAAGTTACGGACAACCCTTCTTCTCCTAAAAGTTAGGGACAACTCTTACAGGTATTTTGAACTCATGCCTAAATAAGGATATAGAAAAAGCCCCAGTGTACTTTTACTGAGGTGTAAGAATTGATCAAATTATACATGTTTGTTAAGATTAAGCTGTGGTTTGCTTAACACTGATATCTTTAAAAATAATTTATCATTAAATAATTAATCTTCCTGTGGCCTGACAGAAACAGCTGAACACTTTCTTAATTATTTATTAACTTGCACAATGGGAACCTTACCAAGTCTGGATATAGTCTGATTACTAACAGATGAATCCCATGCCATCATTTGAGGACATTGAGGAGATATTTTGTATAGTGCTGGATTCATTTCAGCCAGGAACAGATTCTTTTAAAACTATTTAAACTACCTCAAATGCATGTACATGGTGTAATCTAGATCATAATGGGTTTTTTTTTTTTAAAAATATTAGGATATAATTCCACTCTTTATACTACATTTAGCTAACCCTGCCAAAACCAACAATAAGACACAATGATTATATATATATATATATATATATATATATATATATATATATATATATATATATATATATATATATATATGTATGTATGTATGTATCTCTTTCTTTCATTTTTTTTCTTTTTTGCAAGTCAATGTCAAAAGATGCATTTCAATATATTGTTAACTAGCAGAGAGCTCAAAATATGCAATACTGCTCAAATTTCCCAGTGCTTTATCTGATATACGACTTATGAATTACTGAATGATGATATTCAATAAATGTTCATCGATCCTGTTATTTGTCTGTGTTATGCTAGAAATATGGTGTTATTTACCATATACACTCACTTATAAGTCCAGTCCAACTGCAAAACTGCACAGACCCAGATCTGCCGGCGCATAATGTGCTGGCAGATCTGGGTCTGTGCAATTTGTTAGGAGTAATCAGTAGAACAAACAACGTAGACCCTGGTCTGCAGGTGCATTCTGCTATGGTAGATCAGGATCTTTGTTATTTGCAGTTTGACTTAACTTGTAAGCAAGTACTCTCGACAATAGGTATTTATATATGCAGATGGAAAGAAAACTGGATATTGATTTTGGCTGCTAGTGAATGGGTTATCCTTAAAGCAAACTGGAGATTCTAGATAAATGTGCATTGAATAGTTATAATCCATTTTTTTTATTTTAAAGTTGGTGCTCTTGATGTATGTGTGCAACAGGTATATGTGCATATAACTAGTTTGGCATGAACTCTGTGAATTCTGTGAAGATTTTCCTTCTAGGCCTACCTAAAAATCTAAATCCATCTGTCCATCCAAACTCAGAAAAGAAGACCCTAGATCAGGCTGAGCTAGCTGCACATACATTTATCAACATAGTCTTAATGTATTACTGTCCTCAACAAAATCTTGTATCCTGAAACATACATTTGACAAATCATCTATAAGGAGTGTTTCATATTTATTGCCCATAGAAACACTTAAAACACTTTCATATTTAAATTCAATGCATCTCTTGTATCATGACATTTGGAACAAGAGATCAGAATCAGTGTTGTTTGCAGTTGAATCTGACATAAGTGTAACTTGTTACATGGCAACAGATTATCCTAGTCTTTATTTTGAAGGTTACATGTAATTAAGATCTTTTTAAAATACATTAATGTTCATGTAACTTGAGGCTGTTTAGATTCTGTCAACAAACTGCTTCAGTAAACTGCACGTGTACTGTGTTTTTCAATCTGATTGGATGATTGTTAGGTTAATAAACCAAAGCTCGGTTATGCCGTCTGAAACGATATCACTTTAATATTGATATTTTAATACATATAAGCTTAAGATAATATAAAGTGAATAAGTGTCTATGTTTCTAAATTGTTAGAAATGATATTTTTATGAACCAGTTTCATTAGGTTGGAACTGTCACATAATGAGGTACAGTAATAGATTATTTTCATAGGATGTACAACATAGGTCAGAAGCCATATAAAACCAGTATCTATTAGTTTTATTAGTACCCTTCATTTGTTCCATTGGATAATGCATAACATCACCTATTCACATCAAATTTGACTGTCTCCCATCTTTGGCAACCCCCTCCCACCCCCAACATTTACTGTACTGTTATCAAGATCAATACATTGTACATTAATATTTATGAGATGATATCACTGATAGTCACTTAGCAAAATAAGAGCAGTGAGTATTGAAATAAATGTTAAATTTTTAAAATATATTTAATATTTGAAATTGTGTGAGTTTGAATTTATTTAGGAAATATTGACATTTCTCAGTAGATTTAAGTGTTCATAGTTTTAAAGTTTTTGAGTTTTTATAGGTTCTACCAAAATTTGATATCTGGGTTTCATTGATATTACAAAGAACAATTCTCATCCAGTCAGACATTGTTTTATTACTACAATATCATATTACAGGTATGCATATAGATTAATATAGTGAAATAACCTTTGTAATAACTTGATATAAATGTGAGCACAAATTGTGTTATAGGAAAGAAACCCAAATCTGTGTTCACTAATTGATGATACATGGCACAAAAAAATTCTTACGTAGAGACCTTCTACATAATTTAAGGTTCTTGTACTTGTCAGCTATGTTTGTTCTATTTGATGCACCTTCACTGACCATAAAAATTGCAGTCTCAGCAAATTTAAATCCAGTATATACATGCTTATAATTCGTATTGCAAAGAGCGCATGGACCCAGATCTGCCATCACATAATGCCACAGTTTATATAGATATAAGCAGTTTATTAGGAGTAATCAGTAGAAAAAAACAACATAGACCCTAATATACTGGCACATTTTGTGATGGCAGATCAGGATCTGTGTTGTTTGCTGTTAGTCTTATAAGTAAGAATATATGTGTGTACTTAAGTACATGTATTTTAACAGAGGTATGTTTAAAGTTAAAAATGTTATTCCTTATTAACTTTTTTGATATTCATCTAACACAAGTGGGATTAACCAATTAGACCAAAGGAAAATATGTGTTTTTGCTGACCATTCCCGCTTTTTGTTGCCAACCCTAGCACTTTTTCACCCCCACCCCCACCCCCCAGGTAAAAAGAAAAAAAATCTACCTGCCTACCCTAATTTTAAAGCCAATGCAATAGGAAACATTTGGTGTTTTTTGCCTTAACAGGGATTATCCAGTTTAATGATAGCAGTTGTGTACTTTCTGTTGATGATATGTGTCAGCTAGGGCTAGCACCTCAGCAATCTGTATAGTCGTGGCTGGTTAATTCATTTACCCCTCAAAATTCTTCTCATTTTTGCCTGAAATTTGGATTGCAAATACATTCTTGGGGATTACTTCAGAATGGATCTAAACACATCTGTTTCCAAGAGATTTTCATGTAACCAGTTGCTTAGGTGTATAAAAAACAAATTTTCAACTGGCAATATTGGCTGTGCATGTGCATAAGGGTGAAAACTGGACCATTTTGCTTTTTTTTTGTATTGAACTTTTTGTGTCCTGGCCCCATTTCACTTCAAATATGAAATATATTTTACTTTTTGGAAAAAAGGTCTGAAAGCCAGACAGAAACTCTGATTCTGAAACTGGTAATTTTTGCCCTCAAAAAAATTTGCATTTAAAACAATTTTCCACAATTTTTTAAAATGAGTATAAAGTCTACATTATTATTGAATTGGCTCATATTATTTGCATAACACCCAAATATTTTGAAAAAATGTCATTTTTGGTACAACAAATGCAATATAATCTGACTATCTTATGCATTCATCTGTGTTTTTTTCCGAATGATTCTTACTGCTAACAACTCAGTTCAAATTGTTATCATTTTTGTAGTAGAAATTCTACTTTGTGGATCCTGCAGACGGATGACTATTTTTCTGATAAATCACCCTTTGGCAAGCTTGCATTTGATAAGTTGACTGATAAATCAGCTTCAATCATGCATAGGCCACATGGATTGTATAGCACAAAAACTTCAGTAACTAGTGTATTGGACATTTTCCAAATGTCTAGCATATGGAATAGTATTAGAATTGTGAAAGGGGACTGCACAAAACTGGCATCAGGACTGATTCATGAACCCCTGAGTTTTTGTATCCAGAAATACAAGAGAACATCATCCTTGGACCAGCTTTTATTTTGTTTAAATTATAGATTTATTTTAAGAAATTAATGGTGTTGCATTGGCAGATACATGATAGTTGTACCAAAATGGTGTTGCATTGGCAGATACATGATAGTTGTACCAATTGGTGTTGCATTGGCAGATAACATGATAGTTGTACCAAAGACACTAATTTTTGCCATTAAGTAAGTTGTTTTGTCGAGTATAATGGAAGCCTTTCTACTTTTAAACTGAAATATATTTGGGGAGTCTTTGACCTGAAAAGTTTTTATTTATGGTGTTATTCCTAGTTTTCTTTATCACTCTGTAACAACTGCTCTAACTAACTCCAGCTTTTGTTTCATATTCATATGATGCATATTCTTTAATACAAATCAAATCAAACTGGAAAAATTAACACCCAAATAAAAATGGAGCCCTTAAGAGAAGAAAATGTTTTTGATCATTCTTTTTCTCTTAGAAGCATCGAGAAAGAATGTAGTGCCTTTTCAGGTTATAACAGACTATCTTGATCATCCTCAGCACAGATTTGACTGAGACTAGTAATCACTATGGGTAGTGGTGCAAAGAAGAGAAATGGGAAACAGGATTCTAATTGTTAATAACCAGAGATGGCCAGCAGTGTAGAAGACAAAGCATGAAGTTACTCTGTCTTCTTGCAGATGGCTTGGCAAGGAAAAATGCAAGATTTAATGTAAGATCCTGTAAAGAAGCCTCACTCAATGACTCATTGGGGTTTTGGTCAAAGATCACAAAAACACAAAACAGATTGCATCTGGGTGTAAGAGAGTCAGAGACAGATCTTGCCCTTAAAGTTCTAATAAGATCAACAAGATGTGAATCAGAACCAGCGTTAGTGCCCTAAGAGAATTTGAGCGTGTTGGAGATGGCAGCTCTGTAGCCTTTGATAGTCTCTGATACTGAACATCCTTTGTTTTTGAAAAGACACAAATGAAAGGACAGCTAGGATCAACATGTTCCTACTGCACCAATCACAGAAGATTCTCCACCTAGCATCATAGAGATTGGACATTGAATCTCTCCTGGCCTGAATGATATAGTTGATAACCCAGCCCAAAAACATTTCTGGCAGATAGGTTGCATGAGATTAGCCAAGCATGAAGATGGAGAATGTGTGGACTGTGTGTAGGAGGGAACCTCTGTCTTGCAACACAAGTTCCCTTCTTTGGGGTATGATCCTGGGTTGATCTATCAGCATTTCTAGATGATCACTGAAGCATGATTATTGGGTTCACAGTGGGGCTGTTCGGATGATATGGGCAGTGGATGTTCTGATTTGGCAGCAATTGGGAAAGTGGTAATGAGCATGCAAAGAGATGATGCTACTGGAAGCTGAGTGCATTACCTTACCTCAGTCAGAGATTTGAGAAACATAAAAAGTATGTTCTGTTACAGAGTGGTTGAATAGACCATTCCATGAGGACTATTTTGCCAGATCTGGACAGACTGTAGCTTATATGTTCTTCTTGTCTGGATTGTGGCAGACTCTTGATATGATGTCCTACAAAGATGCCCAGTCAAGGAGGTTCCAGACATCAGTGCAAAGAAAAGGACCCTGTGTGCCTCCCAAACATTAGATATATGCTACAACTAACATATTGTCTTTGGAAGCCATGCCACGTTGACTCCTTACGTTGTCAGTGCAGATTTGCAATGCTAGAAATATAGCCTTTATTTATATATTGTTGATGTGGAGAGGAGACAATTCAACCAGAATCCAGTGCCCCTGGAGGGTGAAACCCTTTGGATCTAAATGAGTAGCCCAGCCATAATTGGCAAACAGATAGGAGTGGGGGTCAGGTGCTTGCAAGTGGACCCCATTCAGAATCCTGTCCTGATTCATCCATCAGTGCAGGTGGTAATGAAACTCTGGTTCTAACAGAATTAGAGCTGAGAGCGAATCACTGTGTGGTTCCCACCTTGTGAGAAGGAGAAACAGTAGAGGGTGCATATTTAGACGTCCTAAGGAAATCAGATTTGCAGTGGCATTCAGAGTTCCGAATAGGGATAGGTAAAGGAAAGCCAACAACAATGTCTCGCATGTAGCACCTCTAGATATGTCAGGATTCATTCTGTTTGGTCCTGTGGGATCCAGACTAAGGTCTGGTTCTTGAGGAAGTTTATCCCCATGTAAGTCTTGAGACTGAGTTACTGCTCTAACTTCTCGAGGTTGGATAAAAGACCCAACAGAGTTACTGTAGACCAGCAACAGAACAGATCCTGATGGAGGGACTGTATCTGAACATTATTCATCAGCCTGATGCCAAAATACTGGATTATCCCATTAATCTAAGACACGCTGCTACTACTCCCGTAACTTGGATGAAAACTCTGGTTGCAAAAGCGATTCCGAAGAGTAGAACCCAGACTTGGAAGGCTTATTTGTCCAAGCAAACTGAATGTAATGTGATGTGGAGAAATAATATCATGTGCAAGTAAGTAGTAGAAACTGCCCAATCTGACGGATGCATTGCTTGTGGATGTGGTCTCCTTCTGAAAGGTTCCATTCAGAAGAAACTGGTTAAGGGAGATAGATTGATGATGAAATGATACAGTGATGCAGAGGCAGAAAGATAATTTTCTATGCTGAGAAAAAGCTAATAGATTTTGGGGTAGTTTGAACAACAGTAACATCTAGTCTCTATTGAGTGCAAAGATGAACAGAGTTGATACTTGCATCATTACTTTCATCCCCCTCCCCAACTGAACTATTTAGAGCAGAGAAGACATCATCTAATTAATAAAGTATTCAGTGTTCAATGGAATTAAAAAAAGAAACTTGGTGTATTTTAATTTATTTATTTAATGTCAGTCTGGTTGTAATTATGTGATGCATGTTTGTGAGTGTTGGCATGTTTGAGTGTTGGCGTGTGTGTGTGTGTGTGTGTGTGTGTGTGGTGATAGCATTGGATAATCCTAAATCTACCAACTATTTTTTATTTTTATGTGTATTGAATGCTTCAAAGAAAATAGATGTTAATTTCTTGGGTCATGTGCACTGACCCCCGTTGGGACCTCAGAACAAATTTTTTGAGTCTTCACAGTCCACCATTTTAAGTCAAATGAACCACCCCACATCACAAAATCAAATCCACCTAATGCAAAGCTTGATGCCCCTCTGACTGAATCCTTTTTGATTCACCAGTAGTCAATCTAATTACTGATGTTTATATTAATATTCTTAATTAAAATTAATGGCAGTTATGAGGACCTCCAGATATGCTATTTTTGTGAATTATCATGGAGTCTCTCAGCTTAAATAGAGACATTATTAAATTATTATTATTATCATTATTATTATTATTATTATTATTATTATTATTATTATTATTATTTCAGGACTACAACAGAACTTTGAGTCAGATCATCCAAGACAACTTGATGCAGAAGATCAACTATGAAGACGATCTAAGGTAATTTGTGGTTAATTATCATTAGTCGTTCTTAGCTCAACAGGTTATAAGGTCAAGTGAGCATATCGTCCTGCATCCATCATCCATCATGCATAGGGTGTACATCTGTCAACTATTGCTTTTTACCGCTCTGGAGTCCATCTTTCTATTCTGATTTCACTCGAACAGGAACTATGGATTTATGTAATCACGTCTTGGACATGTTTGGTAATGAGCACAATCCATGAATACTAATGACATAATCTTGCACCTGGTTGGCTGTGTTTGTTCCAACTCTGGAGGTCATTGAACTGGCCTGATTTTGATCACACGTGGAATATATACATATGTCATTAGGATCTCAGATTAGTTAAAAAATAAGTGAGATTAATTCATATTAGTTTGGCTTTCTTGCATCTGATAGGCTGAGTTTGATACCAGTCTGGAATTTGTTTTTCTGATACTGTTTTGATCAAACATGGAATATATGCTTGCATCATTAAAGTCTGAGATGAATTCAGTAATGAGCATGATGCATGCATACTAATTAGGTGATCATGCAGTTTATTGCTTGAGCTAATTTAACCTCTAGAAACAACATTTCTGATTTGATTCTGATCAGACGTGATACGTGCGCTTATATCAGGCCAAATAAAATATGTGTTTCTAGTTGGCCGACAATTCCTTGTTTCTCATTGCTGACCCTAGCACTCTTTTGCCTAAGGGTTAAAAATAAATTCTCAAAATTGATCTGTGCATCAAATTGAGCCAGTTTAGCCCAGTACTTGAAGAACTTAGTACATTATATATACTAATCATTATAATATATATATATATAACATTTAAAAAAAATACCTAGCTATCCTAATTTTAAAACCAGTGCAGCAGGAAACACACATTGGGGGGGGGGGGGGGGCTTCATCAAGATCTTGGATGGATTCCATAATAAGTGAGATCCACATGTATTAATGAGGTAATCTTGTGTCTGGTTGGTTGAGCGTGTGACTTCTCTGAAAGGCATATTTCTTGTCCAATTGGTGCATCTGATTGGCTGATTTGCTGAACATATTACCACTCTAGAAAGCAGAATTCTGATCCAGTTTTAATCAGAATTGGAATAGGTACTTATATTATCAAGATCTTGGACAGTATCGAAAGTGAAATGGGATTCATGCATTTAACTGAGTTGATCTTGCCTCTGACTGGCTGAGCTTTTTGCTACTCATGAAGTCATATTTTTAATCTGATTTTGATCTGACTTTTAACTGTACTTTACATTAATGATGCACCTTGCATCTGATTGGCTGAACTTATTATGCCACTAGATCTAGAGCAGGGGTCTCAAACACGCATGCGGCCAGCCAAGCCCTTTCCTGTGGTCAGCAAACTGATTGGCATCACACGGTGTCATGAGAGATAACAAAGGTGGTGCGGCCCTTGCGCCATTGAAAATGCCATCATTTGGCCCTTGGGCCATCAAAAATGCCATCATACGGCCCTCGTGGTGGTTTAAGTTTGAGACCCTGATCTGGAGAGTATATTCCCCTTCTGATTTCTATAAAACTCAGTAAATGGGTTTTTATCTTCAGGATCTTGGATGATTTTATTCATGAGCCAGAGACTTTGCCTCTGATTTCTGCCATTATCTTTAGAACAAATTTCTTTCAGGATATAACACAATTGTAAAATAGGTGAAATTGCCATGATATAAAGTTTGGGAGATAGTATAAGTAGATTGTGCTCTTACAGTGTTATGTGAGCTGGTTTAGCGAAATTGTCAACTTTTTAAGTTATTTGGGCCTGGTGAGTATTATTAGGCCCATTTATTTAAAAATAAATGCCATGATTAATTTTTTCCATGACTTTGGGGTAAATTCTTGTTACATATCGGCATCAGGATAGGTGCATACCCCTCCTGTCCACACCACCATCTATACAATTTTATGAGTCCAACTGCAAACTGCAGAGACCTTGAGATCTGCTGTTGCATAATGTTCTGGTGAATCTGGGTCTGTGCAGTTTGTTAGGAGTAATCAGTAGAACAAACAAGATAGACCCTGATTTGCAGGCACATTATGCAATGGCAGATCAGGATTTCTGTTGTTTGCAGTTTGATACAAATTATTAGTGAGTATATATGGTGTTATGTCATCTCTGACTTGAAGTATTTTAAGTGGGTGGGTTATTGATTTTCTCGTTGATTGATGTTACTGATTTGATCATTTTTTTGCTATAATATGGGAGTACTCCAGCATTTTGTGTTAAAAAGCATTTATTTCTTATATCAGTCTAAAAAATCAGTTAAAATCAAGTGGTTCGTAAGCAATTCTGCCATGACAAATTCAAACTCAGTTTCAGTACCCAGGTCCCACTATGGCAAATTAGGTGAATATTATGTAATTTAAATGAAACATATACTGCCAGTTTGAAATGTAACAAATGAACCAAATGGAAGATTTCCAATTTTGATGCCAACAGGAAATACATGAGCAACAAAATTAATGAATTTAGACATCAACCAGAATAAATTGATATGTGCAACATGTGTGCAGCAAAGTAAAGCTTTCAGTTTCTACTGGTAATTTGTGGTCAGTTTGAATGTAAATCTATATTTCTCACACAACTACTGTATTCTTTATGTTAATATCATAATTTTTCTGTATGTATATATGATAATATCTCATAACAAATAACTTGATGACATCATGCAAGGCTAAAGCATAGTGACTGAGAGTTTCATATGTGTTTCAGTATTCACTACACTCTTCTGTTGTTGCATCAAATACAGCAG
The DNA here is from genome assembly GCA_016617855.1 of Megalonaias nervosa. Classification (NCBI taxonomy): domain Eukaryota; kingdom Metazoa; phylum Mollusca; class Bivalvia; order Unionida; family Unionidae; genus Megalonaias; species Megalonaias nervosa. The sequence continues at coordinate 134,288 of JAECUM010002801.1, forward strand.
AACCTGTCTTGCAAGACCACCCCATCTGCCCAAAAATAATGGTCTCTCAAGATGGGTCATAACATTATATAACCAATAAATCGGCAAGGAGAACCTGGTCTCTCAAGACAGGTGGTCTTTCATAGCAGTGGTTTCTCAAGACAGGTTTTACTGTAAAATTGTCTTTGGTGATTGTGAGAAATGACATTTTCATTCATGCTCATTCCAGATGCAATGTGTCAAATCCTAGAATAATTTAAGTCTTGTATATATTATATTCAATTTATTCGGTGCAGGTGACACTCAGTTTATACCAATTCAATTTACACATTTTCATTTTAATGAAATCTGTAATGAAGAATTAGCATTCAATTTGTATCAGTGTGCTCATTTTTATGCCACTCCTGGTGCCATGTGCAGTGAGTGACTCGTCTCAGCTCACGTACATGCAGTTACATTAATTTTAGTTTCAGACAATTTTGATTTATGCCATAGCCCATGGAATGCATCTATGGAATAAATTGAAATTAAATTTAAAATCAGTATTCATGTAACATCATTTACTACTGAAATCATAACAAGACAAAAATATCCGAAAAAGTAATGTATTACCTAATAAACCCATTTTCACAGATGTTTAATATTTTTTGTAGTCTGTCTATTCCATTAATGGAATAAAGAATATTAACTTACAAGATATTGCCAGTGAAATTACTGAATAAATTATTTGTTTTCAAAGCTTGTTTGTATTATATTATGATATTAGAGGTCTTATAAAATGAAAATCAAGAAAGCCATCAATAATTTCCTGACGCTGTTGGTAAGAATGGAGTTGTAACTGTTGACGTTTTGACAGCTGAAGCCATATTAAGCTTTGTATTCGATAATTAATTCCTAGAGGATTAGCTGCATCTTGAGTTAATTGGTATTCTGTCAGCATCACTCCTGTCAATTAAGCTATTAGGATATCAGGAGAATGAATGTCAGTAAAGTGGCAAACATTATACTGCATCATCTGACTAATTTGTAACCCTCTTGATAATTTCTCTTGGAGACTGGTATCCAGAATTACAATGTAAATACCGCAGAAAAAAAGTGCAACTCTTAAGATGGATTAAAATATAAAACAAATGAAATTATAAGCAGCTTCCACAGAGGCTAAGACGCAATTGAAGCAAAATTACAATAAAATATATTTAGATATAGATGGCTAATGTAGTAAAGTTCATAATGATATAGAGTTAAGGCCAAAAAATGTTATTATTTTATTATTTTGAAACATTATATATAGTATAATGTTTAGTATATTTAATGTTCTACGCACTTCAAGTACTGGTCAAAACCAACTCTATTAGATGCAAAAATCAATTTTCTGGAAAAATTTTTTCAAATTTAAAAACAAACAAAAAAAATGCATATCTTATAATGATTGGTATATACTACGTACTAAGCGCTTCAAATATTGGGCAAAAACAAGCTTAATTAGATGAAAAAATTAATTTTCGGGAAATTATTTTCAAATTTATTTTTTTTTAAATGTCATATATATTATGATGATTGGTATTTATAATGTAGTAAGCTTTGCAAATACTGGGCATAACCGGTTCCATTAGATGCATAAATCAATTTTGGGAATTGGTGGGGAGGAAAAGGGGGAAAGTGCTAGGGTCAGCAACGAAAAACAAGGACGGTTGGCTGACTGGAAAGACACATTTTTTAGTTGTTGGCTTCATAAAAAATTTGACACAGTTTTTTGTTAAATATATAAATTTCATTATAGAAATATATAAAGCAAATATTACAATATGATAGTAAAGCTATATATAAACCTATTTTATTTTGGACATTGCACATTCTTTGTAGCCTTAATTACCATATACAGGGAGTGCTCCAGTGGCCTAGTGGTTAGAGCATCTGCCTGAGATGGGGGAGATCAAGGGTTCGAACCCCATTAGAGTCATACCAGACTTATAAAAATGGTACTAACAGCTGCCTTGCTAGGCACTCAGCATTAAGAGCTTAGTGTTAGGACTGGTCGGCCTGGTGTCAGGATAATGTGACTGGGTGGGACATAATGCTACCTTGTCTGCGGCATGATTCCCCAGTGTTAGACATTACAATAAACTGCCACACTGCAGACATCATAGCAATATTACTGAAAAATTGTTAAAGCTATGTTAAAAATGCAAATCACACACACACACACACACACACACACACACACACAACTATCTTGCAGGTTTATCAAACAGGTGTGAAGATATTCCAGGAGTGTAAAATCAACCAGGTGACCAACTTTATTCAATAAATGATCCTTTCTAGCTTTGATATAGAAATGCAAGTGGAAGGGAATGGTGCAAGTTGTGGACTTTATACTTGGAGGAGAAGTCTTAAAAGCATGCTTTATTATTTTGTTAATATGCCCATACAGATAACAGTATACTTGTATCTTGACTTATCCCTTGTTAATATGCCCATACAGATAACAGTATACTTGTATCTTGACTTATCCCTTGGGTGGATGGAGCCTGTGAATTTAATGTTGAGAGATTTGCGAGAGCCTTAATGTTCATTATGTTTCGCAATGTGATTCACACACAGAGCAGAGATAAAATGAACAGCCTACTATTTTTAGAGATGTTGTTCATTTGAGTCAGTGAGGACTGCACAATACATGGGAATTCTTAATAGTGACATAGTCATTTTGATGTCCACCATGATTGGTTGCAGCTACTGCAGTGGGAGACAGGGCCATATCCGTGTTACGTTTGGAAGAGGATTCCGTAACTGGTGTAACATGTTTATACATGAATAAAACTTTTGTTCCTACTTTAGCCTGTATTAGGAATGTCGCAAAGAAGAAATGGCCCACTTGATTAAAACTCGATCTAAGAAACTTAAAGGTTAGTGTAATAGTAACAGTAACTGATTACATCCTTTATTAGGTGTCATACCTACCATCCTTCTAAGTAACTGATTAAATCCTTTATTAGCTGTCATACCTACCATCCTTCTAAGTAACTGATTCAATCCTTTATTAGGTGTCATACCTACCATCCTTCTAAGTAACTGATTCAATCCTTTATTAGGTGTCATACCTACCATCCTTCTAAGTAACTGATTCAATCCTTTGTTAGGTGTCATACCTACCATCCTTCTAAGTAACTGATTACATCCTTTATTAGGTGTCATACCTACCATCCTTCTATGTAACTGATTAAATCCTTTATTAGGTGTCATACCTACCATCCTTCTAAGTAACTGATTCAATCCTTTATTAGGTGTCATACCTACCATCCTTCTAAGTAACTGATTCAATCCTTTATTAGGTGTCATACCTACCATCCTTCTAAGCAGTGTTAGTTTGTTAGACTTAAAATAGGTTTTATTGTTCAAAGTGTGTATGTTACCAAAATAAGTGATTTTATACCACTGAGAATAAGTTATCTACTCGTGTAAGTCTTTCAGACTTTACTGATAATTAAAATGTGAATAAAAGAAAATAAATCCAGTGCTTTCTTGATTACCAGACTAGTTCCATGCACATATGAAAATGGCAGATGATCCAAATTTGTCTGATAGAGAGAGAGAGAGACAGACAGACAGACACAAAGTATATGCAGATCAATAAAATGAATTTTAATAACTTTAAGCTTCTCAAATGTATACAGAAAATTCCTTTTAATTAATCTAATTGCACACACACACATTAAAATATAAAAAGTACACAAAGTTTCTAACATTTAAAATGTACTGATTGTGCAATATGGTATTAATTCAGTGACTTTCCTACACCCAGTTTTTCATTAGACGGTTTGAAGGTGATACAGATGTCATTAGTACAGTAAAACCTGTCTTGTGAGACCACTGCTATGAAAGACCACCTGTCTTGAGAGACCATGTTCTCCTTGCACAGATTTATTGGTTATATAGTGTTATGACCTGTTATGAGAGACTACCTGTCTTGAGAGACCATTATTTTTGGGCAGACAGGGTGGTCTTTCAAGACAGTTTCTACTGTATTCACACTTAATGCTCATTAGAGACTGCATGGTACAGTGTTGTAGAAATAACACTTCAGTTTTTGTGACATGATCTGTCAATGATTCTTTAAAAACACTTCAGCTATTGAATATTTTCTGTCAGCGATTGTTTAAACTGGTTAGTTACATTTGGGATTTAGCTCTGCAGCTATATGATGCCCCAATGCAGTCGTCATACATTGTCCCAATGTAGATTGGTGTAACTGTGTCAAGTGTTACTGTGAGTACAGATGTAGTGTACTTCAGAATGACTAATATCAACATGAAGTATGTGCACCTCCTTGATGCTGTACTTTACAAAGACAAACTCTCAATCAGGAGTCATTACATTTTTAATTTTGCAGGGCTTTTCTCGCTTCACAGATGGCTCATCCTTTCTGAATCATAGCTGCATTTTGACGTTTTGCCTTCAAAAATGAAATCAGACTAACACAACATTCCTAAGATTGTCAACCATTCCACCTACCAAAAATAATCATATTTTGCTTTTTACATACAGATTGAAATCTGATGTCAAAGAAACATTACTGCTAATCATGTACTCGCAAGTAATCATTAATAAAGATGGCTTAAACATTCTCATTCAAGACAATGAAGTGTAAAATCTTAGGTTGTTCTGCTTGTTTACTTTACCTATGCAAATGAACCTATTATGGATTTTCCCAAAGCAAAACTTGAACACTAGCTATTATCAGTCAGTCAAGTAATCTGTGGAATGATGATCATTTATCTTTGGCCATCTTTAAGTTTTAATAGACGTTGTGACAGTTAACTGAATAAACTGCGTAGTAGTCATTGATTTTCTTGAGCATTAGGCATGAAACTCATGACTGTTGACTGTTCACACAGGTTATTGGCATATATTATAGTGTCAGGAAAGATCTTTCTCATTTTTATAGGAAATTGTTTTTATAAACACATCCATGCCATGTTGGGGTGTGGGGTGGTCAGGAGTAAAAAGATGTGTTTTTTCATTTGATATTTTGTGATATAGCTGATGCATGTGAAGACTGTGAATTCATTATATGTGTATGCAAAGTAGTGTTATTAGCTAAGTGTGATGGTCTGTGTAATATTTTCAGAATAAGAAATCTAGCCATGCAGTACAACACATATTTCACACATTGTATCATCCCAGTATGATGAATACAATCTCATTAATATTACTTCTTCCTCTTTGGCTCCTCAAGTGTCTAATATGTCTTTCTCATCGTCTATAATTATACAGAAATCAGTCTCACATTGAACATTTTGAAATTTCCAACTCTACACCATGGGGTCAGAGTATGGTAGATGGATCTTGTATGTAATGTTCTTAATGTGTTTTATGTAAATAATTTTCAAGGCAATAAAGAGCAGTCTTTTAAGCTGAAGAATAATAAGTTCATTAAAAGTGTTACCTCTGAAAATCAATCCCATCATCCAAACTGTCCCATGTTTTCACTACTCAAAAGATGTCTGCAAGTAGTCAGCCTAAACATCCAACGTACTCATCCAAAACTGAACAAGATTAAATTCATGTTTGAGGAAACAAACTTAGTATCCTAGGTCAGTGTGAGAACTTTCTCTGGTGATAATGATGATTTTGCTCTCTCCTTTTTCTTATTTATGTCACTGTTCTGGTGGCCTAAGTGGTTAGAGTGTCCACCTTGGATGCAGGAGGTCACAGGTTTGAACCCAGTAGAGTCATACCAAAGACATATAAAAATGGTACTAGCAGCTGCATTAGGAAATTAGTGTTAGGACTGGTCAGCCTGGTGTCAGGATAATGTGACTGGGTGGGACATGATGTCATATGTCTGGCATGATGCCCTAGTGCTAGACATCAGTATAAACTGTCACACTACAGACAATATAGTGACATGATGATTGTTAAAGCTACATTAAAAATCAAAATCACACACACACACACACACACACACACACACACACACACACACACACACACACACACACACACACACACACACACACACACACACACACACACACACACACACACACACACACGTTTTCTTTTCTATGTAAGTACTGCATTCACAAATACAGATTTATTTGCGTATGATACTACCTGGTATACTCCTAGTTCTGACACTGACCCAACCAAGATTACTCTGAGACCTTATTAGAGTTCATAGTTGAACACAATAAAATATGATGGAAATAAATGAAGAAAAAAAAATATTTGAAAATGGGATATAAAAAATGTTAGAGACCCAAAACTTTTTATTAAAATAAATAATTGTCATTTAGAAAAGATCAAAGACAGAATCTTGTAGGTTTTATATTATTACAACTCTGTTGTCTTAAAATAAGTAATAGAAAGAGTGAGAAGCAATAAGATTTGTAACGTTTAAATCTATTTCCCTAGAATGCAAAGTGAAAACGTGAAGAAAAGGAACTTACGGTATTGCAAATTAAATTCCAGATAATCCTAGAATTAAGGCACATGTCATAATGGTTAAAGTTCTGAATAAACTTTAGTGGAAATCCAAATTAAAACCAACATTAAAGTTTTGATGTGCCAGTGGTGGCCTGTGTAGTGATGATGTGCCAACAGTCTTTTGTTGGATCACAATAATACATTCCAAGAATATATCCTTATTTGAAATTTCACTATAAATTATAGTTTCTGTTTCAGAGAATGTTATTTTTTATGAGCACTTTGTATTTCCAGTGAATAAATAATTTGAATAAATAAAATTCCAGCCCAAATGAACAACTGGATACAACATTAATACAGATGATTTTGCTAAGATCTTTAAGCACAAATGCCAGTAGCTTTCCATGGATTGGTGGTTCTTACCATAGTTTTTCAGGGTTCTTCCTCCACCACTTATACTGGCTGCATATATGTCCTATCTTGCACTGAGAAATGGCATTAAACCCCAAAGACCAACAACAGTTGTTCTTTTTTATGAGGAAATAGTGCTAAATACTCTGCTGTATGTAAATACTGTTCCAGATTACTGCATGATGGGATTTTTAAGCTTCAGAAAATGGCAATATGTGTTATTTTAAATCATGGACCTATAAAACTGTAGCAAGAAAATGTTAAGAATATCTGAGAAAAAATGGAAAGAAATATTTCCTTTAGAGATACAAGAAATTTTTCAATATTGACAGAGTTACAAAGGCCAGTGTTTAGACACACATATTGAATATTTATCCAAATGCATTGTTTACAGAACTAAAATGGGTTGCAATATATGTTAGGATTGAGCTTTTAAGGTATAATATAAGACATAAATTTCTGCATGTACCTACACGATTTATTTAGGCCTTATTCAATGCTTTACCAGATCTCAGGTCTCATGGAAACCTTTATCTACCAAAATTAAGAACATTTTAAGAAAAGGTCAAAGTAATCTGGTACTGTTCTGTGGAATACTATATCACTGCGTTTAGAATCTATGTAAGCTATAAGATAACATGAGCATGGTTGTATTATTATTATTATTATTATTATTATTATTATTATTATTATTGTAAGAATTCTTTATTTCAAACTCCATGTTCCATATACCATAATTATCTAACCTGCCAATTTTCCAGATGCCATATTTTTCAAAAATTATCTGGACACTGAGAATTTTTTTTTCTTAGCCAAAGAAAAATACAGGAAAAAATAAAATGTTGAAGTTAGAACATTGATAAACTAAACTCTGGTTTACCTGTACTCAGAAACTGAAGATTGAGTAGTGAACCCACAAGCTGTGAAAGCAATTTTATTATCATAGTAATTAACTGAAGGTGTTGACAGTAGGCAGCTAATTACATCTCTTGATCAAGCTGTTTGCTAAACAACCCTTGTTATGAGCTTCTTAAAGTTGATGATAAAGGAAACACTCAATCACATCTCAAGACAGTGGGTGGCATTGATAAATAGATCACCTTGATAACTGTAAAATCAATGGTCATCAGCATTACCTCAGTCTGGGGGGCCCCGTGTGGCCGAGTGGTCTAAAGCGCTCTCCGTTACGGATCACTGCCATCTCACCTCTGTCTGCATGGGTTCAAGTCTCGGATTCGGCCAATGTGGGTATGTGAGAAAGCTTGCCAGTATGTTCTTGTGGGTCGGTGGTTCTTTCTGGGTTTTCCCGGGTTCTTCCTCCACCATTAATACTGGCCGCCATGTATAGCCTATCGTGTGCTGAAAAATGGCATTAAACCCCACAACAACAACAACAACAACAACAACCTCAGTCTGAGATGTGATTGCAGTGGGGTTTTTTTTACTGCTGGAGAACATTCAAAGGGAGACACTGCAGTCATGCCCATCAAATTGGAAAAAAAATTGACACCATTAAAAAACATCATTATCAAGTGTAATTTGTAATTGTGTATAAATTTGCCTTTTTTGTCTCATTTAACCAGTGTAAGCTGAATTACCAATAAATATGTGTTGAATAACTGACAAATTTTGTGCATGTTAATAAATTTTATTCAGTTAAGTCTCATATTTGTAATACTGGTAGGTACATGTAGTTACCCCCTCCCCTTTCATATCTTGGTTAAAATTATAATTATTGGCAAAACCACTCATGGTATAATAACAGCACTCATTTAATAATTCAGTATAAACCAGTTTTCCAAAAGTGTCATCAATAGGACACTCTACGGGTTCTTTTGGCTACTACCTAAGGGAGAAGTCTGTGTTCTAAAACCAGAGCAGCCCTCTTTAGAACATCCCAAAATAGAGAGAAAAATATTGACCAGGTTGACCAAGTGGTGCCCCAGTGGCTGAAAGTGACAGTGGCAAGCCTGTAAATCCTTAAGAAATTTTCAGTTATTACTATATTAGGGATATTTGTAATTTGGAATCATCACCAAAAATTCTGGATGTTATTTCTTAAACTTTGCAGAAAATAATAGAAATGGACAGTATCAGAGAAGTGCAAGTCTCTGAAGAAGGTGATGTTGACAGGCATAAGACCAACTGCTGCAAAGTTCAATATTTCCTAAAGCACCCTCTGTGACTGGGCTGAAACTGATTTATCTCTGTCTGTTCAGAAATCTCAGACAGGATTGGTACCCACAACTGGGTGTCCACTGCTGGGTGTCCACTGAGCAATTCATGCATGCAGACTCACCATGTTTCTGTAAATTTTTCAAAAGCTTCCTGCAGACTCAGAAGCCAAAGTAACAAATTTTACTAACTGTATAAAGAAATTGTGTGATGTGGATGAGCATAAAAACAGACTAATGGGGAATACAGATGAGACTCCACTTTATTATTTTTAGTTCCTGGTAAAACTGTTGATGAGGTGGGGACATGAGAGGTCCAAGTTTTAAAAAAAGTGGCACTTGACTGTGACTTTGACATGTACAGCATCCAGCAGTCATATTTCCCAAATGACCATCTTTAAGGGAAGAGACCCCTAAAGGTGAAATATGCTAAAGGTGTAATTGTTCAGGGTCAGGATAAAGGCTAGGTAAATATGGACCTTATGAAATTGTACATGACAGAAATATTGAAGAAGCATGTGATCAGGATGCTCTCATTGTTTGTGTTGAACTCATTTCATGGGCACTTTACCAGTGCCATGACAAGCAAGAACCCACATGGCTTTGACCCAGGAGGCTGCATGAGCAGTCTGCAGTCTTTTGAGCTTTTCATCAATAAGCCATTCGGATATTGCCTTGGGGGGGAGTGGGGATGGCAGTCTTATATGCTAGATGAGATGCAGAAGCTTACTTTTAAGAGAAAGGTTAGGACATACCCCAGCAGATCTCCCCTCCATCCAACCTTATTGATGATAAAGAGAGGACACTACTCAGCAGATCTCCCCTCCATCCAAATAGCAGATGGTTTGAATCAGTTGTGCAAAACAGCACACTGACGTGATGAGGTCAAGCATGGTGTGTGGTATTAGCAGCCCCTTAATGGAAGGGAGGACCATCTATTCAGAAAGTATTACATTTTAGAATCACTCTATGATGCTAGTTTCAGCGATGAAGAATGGTTTCAAGGATTTGAATCCAAGGACTTGATGTTGACAATTCATTTTCTCATTAAAGTGGATTCATATGTAAACATATCTGGAGGTTATTTTTATCTTTGTTTTCCCATTTTTCTTGAAGTACAAAAAGCCATTTATTTGTTATAAAGTGGTCAACATCTCTGATGTGTTGTTTTTGTTGTTATGGGTTAACGCCATTTTTCAGCACATGATAGGACATAATATGGAAGTCATCTCTTACATGTGAGTTGCACAAGTTCTTGCAGTAAATTTTTCTCATTTGTACATTTCCCTTCGATATCCTCAGTTTGGATGTAATCAGTTTGGTGTTCCAAGAAGACCAATATAAAGAATGGCAATCCACAATTAAATTCCTGAACCAGTCTAAGTGATTTGGCTTTTTATGGCAATTGTGATCATATTTGGATCCTTTGTTGAAATCACTTGAAGCAATTTTGAAGAAAAATAAGGATTATAATTTGTTTTTTTATAGGTTTGATGTACCGTATTTTATTTCGCTATGGTGTCGTAAAATGTAATCTTTATGCCATGAAGCATGCTAGGTTGTGTTCATAAGCAGTTTTCTTACAAGTCTTGTATGCATTACTAATGGCAGTACATGAAATGATGTACAGAGAAAAAAAGAAAGAAAATGCAACAGAATTTTGTTTTTTTTTATAAAATAAAACACTGAAACATTATCATGCAGGTGGGGGTTTTTTTTATTGGCAAGCAAGAATCTAATACAGCCACGTTTACCCTACCAAGACTACTTTGACTCGTGTTATATTTACCAGACATATCGATATAACTTTGTAATAAGAAGGATTTTCATATTTTGGATATATTACTTGTGAAGATGGATTCATTTTGTTAGTGCACGAATTGTCTGCACAGAGATAAAAGTCCAGATATTTGGGTTAATTACGGTATATTATTACATGCATCAAAATTAAAATGTAAATCTATGTTAAACATGAAAATTGAGGTATTTTATGTACAAAAGACTGTACATTTACTGAATGCTTTTCTCAGTGTTAAGAAGAAAACTTATTGAAGAAAGTTGAAAATAATTTGCCCATCTGTCCATAATCCCAGAACTAAAATGAATATAAAAGTTCTAGAAATATTTGAGGATAAGCTGTTTACCAATTGATTTTTTTGGTCATTAAATTTACCTACTTTCTCATTAATTTACTCATTAAGTAAAAACTAGATTTTAAAATATGACCCAAATAAGTATGATTGGTAAAAACTAGATTTTAAAATATAACTTAAATAAGTATAACTGATACACTGGATTTTAAAATATGACCTAAATAAGTATAACTGATACACTGGATTTTATTATATGACCCAGAATGTATAACTGTTGACATATGCAAGAACAGGACCATTAAAAATAGGGTAGGAGGTCAGCGTGTTTTGAAGCTATTGACTGATACATTATTTTTCTGTATTGTGTATGATATCAGTCTCAAATGAATTTGTGCATTGTATATGATATCAGACTCAAATACATTTGTGTATGTGATATCAGTCTCAAATACATTTGTGTATTGCATATGATATCAGTCTCAAATGCATCTGTGTATTGCATATGATATCAGTCTCAAATGCATTTGTGTATTGCATATGGTATCAGTCTCAAATACATTTGTGTATTGTATATAATATCAGTCTCAAATGCATTTGTGTATTGTATATGATATCAGTCTCAAATGCATTTGTGTATTGTATATGATATCAGTCTCAAATGCATTTGTGTATTATATCTGATGTCAGTCACAAATACATTTGTATATTGTGTATGATATCAGTCTCAAATGCATTTGTGTATTGTGTATGACATCAGTCTCAAATGCATTTGTGTATTATATCTGATGTCAGTCACAAATACATTTGTATATTGTGTATGATATCAGTCTCAAATGCATTTGTGTATTGTGTATGACATCAGTCTCAAATGCATTTGTGTATTATATCTGATGTCAGTCACAAATACATTTGTATATTGTGTATGATATCAGTCTCAAATGCATTTGTGTATTGTGTATGACATCAGTTTCAGATGCATTTGCTTAAATACATTTGTGTATTGTATATGATATCAGTCTCAAATACATTTGTGTATATATATATATATATATGATATCAGTCTCAAATGCATTTGTGTATTGTATAAGATATCAGTCTCAAATACATTTGTGTATTGTGTATGATATCAGTCTCAAATACATTTGTGTATTGTGTATGATATCAGTCTCAAATACATTTGTGTATTGTGTATGATATCAGTCTCAAATACATTTGTGTATTGTGTATGATATCAGTCTCAAATACATTTGTGTATTGTGTATGATATCAGTCTCAAATACATTTGTGTATTGTGTATGATATCAGTCTCAAATACATTTGTGTATTGTGTATGATATCAGTCTCAAATACATTTGTGTATTGTGTATGATATCAGTCTCAAATACATTTGTGTATTGTGTATGATATCAGTCTCAAATACATTTGTGTATTGTGTATGATATCAGTCTCAAATACATTTGTGTATTGTATATGATATCAGTCTCAAATACATTTGTATATTGTATATGATATCAGTCTCAAATACATTTGTGTATTGTGTATGATATCAGTCTCAAATGCATTTGTGTATTGTGTATGATATCAGTCTCAAATGCATTTGTGTATTGTGTATGACATAGTCTGAAATGCATCATCTCCACATCAAGTTATCTGCAAGAGTTTCCTTAATTCAGTAAGAGACTGATTTATCGTTGATGCATTATCATCAAGACCAGAATTGCTATAAAATAAAACCCATTTAGTGGCAAATGTTTTCTCAATTGACATTGACTCAACTTGCTGTTTAAATCATCTGTGTATTACATTTGCCAAATTGATTTTTTAGACTATCTCAGCTTTGTTGGATGTCTTTCATCTTGGCCTATGATGCATGTTTGGTTGGCTATATTTGATCTTTCCACGAAGTGTTAAAATGATGTAACAATTGATCCTTCATTATTACGAATACAAACTGGAATTTCTTATGAAATGAAGATCTTACTTTAATATGCTTTGACTAAAGGAAATGTGTTAGAAATGTGTTAGAAACGTGTTAGAAATGTGTTAGACAACAATATGGTCTAATGGTATTAAATGTTTAAAGCGGTCGTAAGATAGTTTGTGAAAGAATTCCAGCATCATGACTTCATTTCTTAATATGATATCAAATACTCTTTGAACATTCAGGCAAGTCAACGGAAAAATGTATTTATTTTAATTCTAGTCTTGTAGAAAATAAATTGAATTTTCAAGGGAACTCACTTTAATAGCCCTGTGTTCATTTAATAGTTGCTTTGATGAAAGACTGTTTTCCAAGAAACCATTTCATGCATGATTTTTCCTTTCTTTTTGTTTTAGAACAATCACAAAGAAAGTGCGCCTGTCAGGTGTTGGAGGGACCAACAAACTGATACATTACGTTCAGCAAGAATGGCTGACATTTCCTTTTGATGCCGTTAAACACAAGAAATACAGTGTATCATTGTCCTATCCAAACTAGTAAGTTCTTGTGTTATTTTATAACTTGCAACCCTTAAAAGTTAGTACTGTGTTAGAAGTGGTCACGTATATGCAATTACTCATCTTAAAATAAATATAAATTGTTCTTTTAAAATTTAATACTAATTTTGTTTAACCAACATCTATTCAATTGCTGCACAATAATTATCATTAAGAAACTTCCAGACAAAAATTGTCAATCACCATGGAATTTAGAGTGGTGGACAGATACTAAACTGGGTCAAGAAAAGAGCATGCTAAGTCTAGCCATCACAATACTGTGTAGCACCACAATACTGTGTAGCACGAATTTGTTTATCAACATACATAGCTTTCATTGTGACATCACAGCTTGCAAAATTCAGTCCAGATTGTACTGGACCAACCATTAGGTTGATCTCGTCCAAATATGTTGATGTACTTGAACATTGGATTTGCCATATGTGCTTCTTAGGTTGTGTAAATAATGACCTTCCAAAGGAACATGAATGTATGAGAAATCCAAATAAAGAGAATGATTGCCATTTAGAATTCTGTAAAATCAAATCAAAAAAAAAATGACACCCATTACTGAAATAGTTGGTGTTAAGGCCTGTATGACCTGTATGATTTTTACTCTAGACATTCAGACCATGATATTATCATTAATGTTGGAAATAAAAATGTTATGAATGCCCCTATTTTTTAATTCTCTTTACTAGCTCAGTTAGTGTAATATCAAGAATTTTTGGCAGTACTGAGAATTAAAGTTTAGAAGCACTTCCTAGAAAATTTCAGTCTGTCCCTTTTTCCATTCTCCTGCCTTGTTACAGAGTCTGGTTGTTAAAAGGAGAAATCTGTATGTGAATTTTGCCTTTACTGCATATAGAAATTTAATAGGACTATTTCTTGTCTTCAGTTCACACTTATACTATGGCTAATTAAATTAGGGAATTTTTGGGACTTAAATTATACTTAATTTACTTATGTTAAAATAAAACATTCATTACAGACTTTCTGATTTTTGTGCAGACTTACACAAATAATTATCAGATTATCTAATGGATTTTTTTCTTTCCAGTACAAATGAAAATGGGAACAGTATTAGTGTCAGGACAGTAAATGGAAGCCTGTTGTTTCATTCCCATTTTAATGGCTCCAGTGCCCATCCAGAGTACACTCCCTTTAATGCCTATTCTCCTGCTAAGTTCATAGCAATGGTAAGATCAGTGAATCAAAGACTAACAGTGAAAAATTCATATATCTTTACATTCTGCTCAGATTAAATTGAGCACCAAAAAGAAAACATCATATTTATTTTATATTTATTTTTTAAGATAAAAGACCAGTGTCACACATGAAATAGCACCAGTGTCCTAAGGCATTTCGGTCCAAAAATGTATAACATGTTAACTATATGTGGCAATCCATTGTGTACAAAACCTAACTTAAGTGCACCAAACATTTTGGTCCACATCTTAATTTGATCTGGGCTATTTCTGGTGATGTAAAAGGACCCATTTTCACCGTTTGGATTTTGCACAGTGATTCCATGCTTCAAGATGTCAGCCTTCTAAACCACTCAGTTAGAGGCACTCATACTTCAGAGATTTAAAAGACTGATACAAATTTTGGTACTGTTTTATTATGACTATATGTCGCACTGGTGGGCTCAGACAGTTAACAATATTACTGCATAATTGGTACTGTCTTAATGTGACTGCATTTGCCACACTGGTGGGCTGGGATAGTTAAGCATATTACAACAAATCTGGTACTATTTTATTGTGACTGCTTGTGCCACACTGGTGGGCTGGGATAGTTAAGCATATTACAACAAATCTGGTACTATTTTATTGTGACTGCTTGTGCCACACTGGTGGGCTGGGACAGTTAAGCATATTACAACAAATCTGGTACTGTTTTGTTGTGACTGTTTGTGCCACACTGGTGGGCTGCAACAATTAAGAATATTACTACAAATTTGGTACTGTTTTAATGTGACTTCATTTTCCACACTGATGGGCTAGGACAATGAAGATTATTAAAACAAATTTATTACAATTTTATTGTGACTGCATGTGCCACACTGGTGGACTGGGACAGTTATGTATATTACAAGAAATTTGGTACTGTTTTATTGTGACTTCATGTACCACACTGATGGGATGGGACAATTAAGCATATTGCAACAAATCTAGTACTGTTTTATTGTGACTGCATGTGCCATGCTGGTGGGCTGAGACAGTTAAGAATATTACAACAACTCTGGTACTGTTTTAATGTGACTTCATGTGTCACACTGGTGGACTGGGACAATTAAGTATATTACATCAAATCTGGTACTGTTTTATTGTGACTGCCTGTGCCACACTAGTGGACTGGGACAATTAAGGATACTGCAACAAATCTGGTACTGTTTTATTGTGACTGCATGTGCCACACTAGTGGGATGGGACGATTAACTCATTAACCCCTGGCGCCGCGTTTATGTGGCAGGAGGTGGTAGCCTACTTCTGAGCTCTGTAGCGTCAAGGTCATGTACGACTCAATAAAGTGGGTGGTATTATAGAAAGGTAGACAGATGTAGCTTTACGATGATACCAAATAATATGGATGTTCTAGTTGCGCTACAAAATACAGAGGGAAAAACGTAACTTTTTGGACCCGAGTTTTTTCCAGCCAAAATTCACCTGAGGTCGGAATCCAATTTTGTGTCTGGATTTTAGACTTTTTGGCCTCAGATCTAAGACAGACCGGTCTGAACTGCACACAGACAGGTGAACCTTTGCAAAAAGTAGGATAAGATGGGCATTTAGAATAAAGAGTGGTCTCAACACGAAAAGGATGGGTCCGTTAAGCCAAAAAAAGAAAAGAAGTCCAACTTTTACCCTTCTGCTCATGCTCAGGCGAAATAGCCAATGAAAAACGATGTTTCTAACACAACTAGGCATTAGGTTAACCTAAAATGTCTTGGAGGTCGATGTATTAGGATGTATTCAGAAATAGCCCCCAAAATGGGTTTCCTACTTGCATTTCAGGCGAAAATGACAAAAACCTCCAGGGGTTAATGTGTTAAGCATATTACAACAAAACTGGTACTGTTTTATTATGACTACATGTGCCACACTGGTGGGCTGGGACAATTAAGCGTATCACTACAAATAATGCATATTTGTTTAATGAAGGATAGGTGGCGATAATACTACTTTGTTGCAGACCTTTAGCTGTTAAGTTCACCTGACAACATATATAAATGTAATAAGAACTGTCTTCTGATCATTGGAAATATGCAGATTTTAGACTCCATTTAAACTGACATGGTGCAAACACAGGTTGATAGGTTAACATAATGGCCAATACAAACCAACAGGAGCATTTGGACTAAAGTCTTAACCTTTCAGATTGAATGATTAATTTATTTAGTTATTTGGTTTTGCACACAAATAAGCAAGATACCCTGATCATTAAATAAACCAATTAATCTGGTATGTCAAGACTTTAGTCCAGGAAAGCTTCTTTTATTTTTTATTTTGTCGTTTTGTTAACATCTAGATTTGTATTTCAGTTTATATATTCATATGTAAATAAATGTACAAAAAAAATTCATTTATTGATTTATTTCAGATTTGTTGGTTACTTTAATGTAAGAAGCACATACATTCACAGGAAAACCTGAAATCATGAGTTCAGTTCAGTATTAGTATCCAGCCTTCTAAATTTAGGAATTACAATTTTGTTTTTTTTAATTTTTTCAGACAAATGTTGTATATGCCCACTATGGTCGCTCAGACGATTTTGAAGAATTGAAGCTGCAAAACATTTCTGTAAATGGTTCTCTTCTCATCATTAGATATGGCAAGAATCATCCAGCTAGTAAGGTAGTACAAACCAGTTTTGTATACGAATACTATGGTGTATGTAAAAAAATGACTATTAACCAAATACAGGTAAGACCCATTATAACGCGATGCTCAGGGTCCAAAGAATAACATCGCGATTTAAACTGGATTGCGTTAAAATTTTTTTGAAAAACTTCCCCATAGAAAATGTGCATTGAAATTTCAATGTCATCAGTTTTAACTAACCTCTTTATCATATAATCTGCTTGGGATATGAATAATCAGCTTTTCTGAGAGCATGTATTTAGGATGTTAAAAAGAGAGGTCACCTTAAATTAAACAATGGGAGCCATGCTGCCATCACATTATAAGCGGAATCACATTATAATGAATCGCATTATAACATGTTTTACCTGTATTCACCTTTAAAACCAATTTGAAGATATAGACAGAGAGATATTCAAGCAGGATTATGGAACAGAAATGAACAAATAGATTTTAACTCTGGTTTGGGTCATTCCCTATATTTTGGTATAAAATATGTATCAACCCAAACCCTCCCTCCAGAAGATTCCTGCTAATAATTTGATGTTAACTCTACTTTTGAAAAAAAGGATAAAATTTATAAATGAAATAGTAGCCATCAGGCTGCAATAAGAGGGATCAACAGGGATATATTATCACTGTATCCACTCATGAGCAGGAATGAGAGGCAAAAATCCCCTTCATATCAGAACTAGGGGTCACACTGTGTGAAGAAACAAAACCTGATGCCAGAACTGAGGTTCAGAATAAAAATTTTGGGGTCACTGATGCATAAATGAGGGTAAAAGGAAATGCTGCTATCATAGTTTAGTAGGTAATGAGAGATACTGTACATAGCAAGATAGTATAGTAACACTCAGGCTGTAATGAGAGAAACAAATAGCTACAGAGTATAGTAGCTATCTGACTGTAATGAGAGAGAAATAGCAGTAAAGGTTAGTAGCTGTCAGGCTGTAACGAGAGAAATAAGTAGCAATATAATGTATTAACTAATAAGACCTAATGAGAAGAGAAATAACAATATAGTATAGTAGCTATCCAGCTGTAAGGAGAGAGAGAAAAACATTTTAGTGTAGTAGCTTTAAGGCTGTAATGAGAGATAAATAGCAGTTTAGTATAGTACCTATCAGGCTGTAATGAGAAATAGTGTTATAGTGTTGTAGCTATCAGGCTGTAATGAAAAATAAATAGTGTTATAGTATAATAGCTATTGGGCTGTAATGAGAAATATATAGTAGTGTAGTATGGTAGCTATCAGGCTGTATTGAGAAATAAATAGCAGTGTAGTATAGTAGCTATCAGGCTGTAATGATAAATAAATAGTAGTGTAGTATAGTAGCCATCAGGCTGTAATGAGAAATAAATAGTGTAGTATAGTAGCTATCAGGCTGTAATGAGAAATAAATAGCAGTGTAGTATATATATATATATATATATATATATATATATATATATATATATATATATATATATATATATATATATATATACTCACAGTGATGTGTGCTAAGTCATGATGGAATATGGGCTGGTGTGTGCAGGCATGGCAGTGGGTGCCATTTACCCATGGACCTGGGTTTGAATCTTCATCAAGTACGAATTAAAAATTCTCTAACCTGTATGATAGTATTATTTGTATTAAATATTAATTCTGCCTACTATTATCAAGCATTCTTCTATATAATCCAGTGATAGCACTTTCTGTTCTGTCTGGTGTATATTTATAATTCTCTCTCTCGCTTCTATCTATCTATCTATCTATCTATATATATATATATAGTTATATATATATATATATATATATATATATATATATATGTTATATATTGTTGCTATATATATATATATATATATATGGGTGAAGAATTCACAATTAATTTGTCTAACTTCATGTTATGATACACATGATCATGTCAGTGCCATTATAATTTCCTGTCTTTTGGTCTCTACTACTTCATTCTATCTTGGTATTGACATGGCATGTGAATTTTGTCAAGTAATTGTCAAGTATTACATGCTGTAAGGTCATTCTACAGGGTGCAGACATTTTATAATTACATGTAGCGACACAATAGGCAGAACAAAGTCTACAGGGTGCAGACATTTTAAGTTGATGGAAGATAACCAGTCTCAGTTGTATGGGGTACAATTCAGGTCATTCCTGTGACAATATGCATCCAGTATTGCTAGTCCCTGCTTAGATTCTGACTTCATGTATTTTTGGTACTCAGCATATGGTACCATTGTCTTAGAAGTATTGTGGACTGACACCAGACAACAACAGCATAAGCCCCAGCATCGTCTTGACCCAGCACTGCCTATAGGAAGACTCCAGTTCCAGATAATCTGTAGCATTCCCAGGCCATCGATGATTTGCTCAGTGAATGTCTGACAAAAACGGTGTCACAACTTTGCCAAACTCCCAGTCTTGTTCTCTGCGTTTTTCGTAGTTCGACTTTGCCAGCTTTATGACAGACATCACAGGAAGCGTTCATATCACCTTTGATCTGATGATGTTCAGAGAGGACTTGGGGTTTCTGTGTGTCAATTGAAGAAACCTTCTGACCAACTGAGTTTTGTCAACCTCCTCTTATGCCATCATTAACAACTTACAAAAATTCCTGCATCTGTTAATTTATTGGTCAAGAAAGACCAGCTGACATTCAACTAGCTCTGGTTGAGTTATTTCTTTATTAGATTGGTTAAAGAGGCAGCTACAAGACCCAGGTGTAAATAGACCTTTCTTTTCAAAGTAACAAATCCCATCATATTTTAACATGGTTTTCTTTAAGGCATGTATGCCTGTATTTCAAGCTAAGGTTTCAGCTGTAGATATGGATGTTTCAAGCCTGGGAATGACAAAACATCCATTGATACATATAGACCAAAAGTCCTTTCTTGTCACAAAGTAACTGGTTCAGAATATCATTGCAATAGGATCCATGTTCAAATGGGTATCCATGGATATATTTCAGTAGTCTGAAGACAGCCTAGCCTCATCCATCAAAATCCCCAATGGTCATGGAATGGAGTAAGTCTCACAGATGGTGCATATTCTAAATGGAGTGTCATATCATATGTCTGCCAATTTTGTAGCAGCATCTGTGAACTTACAGCTTTCAAAGAGATATGCCTTTATTTCCACATATGCCTTCCTTAAGGAACACCATAAAGCTGAACTTACTGGTAGATCATAAAGCGAATGTTGTCTAAAAAGTTTTTAATGTTATGTAGAGAAACTTAGGAAACAGGCTGCCAAAGAGGAAAATTTTGCAGAATGCCCTTGAACTCAGCCATCCTTTCAGAGCTGAAACCAGAAAAATAGGAAGGACCCTCACCCACCTTAGGGCATGGTAGATGGAGAAACAATATTACAAGCCCTCTTTTCAGATAACACACTTTCCAGGGGGCACTGAAGAAAAAGTGGGGAGATAAGGATTGTTTCCCTTCCCAGTTTCTCTCTACATCCTGCGGCAAATAATGCCATACTCACACATGCCATTTTACACTTCCTGATGGGGAGGGGGAAGACTTCAACACTTTGCCTCAGAATGGAAAGACTTTGCCCTAACTATACATATGTATTACAAATGATCTTGAAGGGCCCCCAGATCATATACAGAGTTGCCTCCCTTTGCTACATGTGTCCCAACAGACTTATTCAGAGTTGTCATTCTGCAGCAGAAGACAGTCCTCTCACAAAAGAGCAGTAGAGATTGTTCAAAACATGAACTCACTGGAATTTTCCTGCTGATTATTTTTGGTGCTAGAGACCAGTGGCATGCTTCGCCTGGTCATTGAACTAAACTCTCTCAACCTTTTCATTTGAGCACCATGATTCAAAATGGAGACAACAAGACTAATTCTCAGTATCAGGATTTTTGGATGGAAAATTTTTCCTACAAGTCACATCCAGGCATATGTAGCTTGCATCTCTCACCAGATTTGAAGCTGCTCGACATGCATTATGGTACCAAAGATTGGGCCTTATCTGGGGTAAGAGAATGTAACTCCCTCCATCTTATACCTAGTCTCCTAATGTATTATTATTAGGTTACTAAAACAAGCTTATGAAGTTTCAGTTTCAGAGGCAGTGCCTGTACTCCTGATGCATTATGATCAAGGAAGTATTATCAGAGAATATATTTTACCTCCAAATTTAGGTTCTAGATGTATTCAACTATGGCACATTGTTTAGATGGGTAATTGTCGTCTGGTTGGTAAATGGATAGTTGGATACCTAGGTAACCACCAAAATGCCATGCTAAATTTGGGATCAGATTTATCAGATGAGTAGGTAGGTAGATGAACAACATTGAAGATATAAACCTAAATCATAATAAAATCTTAATATGATTGTATGTAATCATATATTATTAATGAACATAATAATTTGTGAATTTAGGACAAAAGTTGAATTCACCCAAAATGTATGTTGGTTGACATAAAATCATGCAGATTGATAGTTCTCACATTGCCTAAATAATTCACCAAAAATGTATGTTGATTGACATATAATCATGCAGATTGATGGTTCTCACATTGCCTAAATTTATGTGTGTTTTTTTAAAATCTAAATTACGTTGTGTAATATTTTTAAACCCTGAAAACTGTTAAAGTGTTGTTTTATTTTAGATTATGAAATTTGGGATTTATGATAATTATTGTCTGTTCTTTACAGTGTACTTGCTAAATTAGTACATTACAGTGTACATGCCATATTATTACTTTACAGTGTACTTGCTATATTAGTACTTTACAATGTACTTGCTGTATTAGTACTATACAGTGTACTTGCTATATTAGTACTTTGCAGTGTACTTGCTATATTAGTACTTTACAGTGTACTTCCTAAATAAGTACTTTACAGTGTATTTGCTATATTAGTACTTTACAGTGTACTTGCTGAGTACTTTACAGTGTACTTGCTATATTAGTACTTTACAGTGTACTTGCTATATTAGCACTTTACAGTGTACTTCCTAAATAAGTACTTTACAGTGTATTTGCTATATTAGTACTTTACAGTGTACTTGCTATATTAGCACTTTACAGTGTACTTCCTAAATAAGTACTTTACAGTGTACTTGTTATATTAGTACTTTACAGTGTACTTGCTATATTAGTACTTTACAGTGTACTTGCTATATTAGCACTTTACAGTGTACTTCCTAAATAAGTACTTTACAGTGTATTTGCTATATTAGTACTTTACAGTGTACTTGCTAAATTAGTACTTTACAGTGTATTTTTTATATTAGTAATTGACACTGTACTTGCTATTTTAGTACATAACTGTGTGCTTCCTAAATAAGTACTTTACAGTGTACTTGCTAACTTAGTACTTTACAGTGTACTTGCTAAATTAGTACTAATTTTATGATCATGTAATCTTTCCCAGTTGCTCACTTGATATATGCTTTAATTAGGGCCTATTTTAGAATTGTGGAATTCATACTAATTTCTCAAAAAGTCGCACCAAAAATAGAATGTGTGACAATATCAACATATGGTTTTAAATAAAAGACTTCTTACAGCGTATTTGTTGGTATTAAATGAAAATTATGCTGATCTGATGTCCAGTCTGCCTACAATGGCAGCCATCTTGAAAATCTTGTTGTCACTACTACTTCTCAAAGAAAAGTCATATCAGCATGGGGTTTCATGAGAAGGCATTTTATGATGTCTAGCTGGTCCTAAATGAGAACAGTTCAGCATGGGCATCTAACATGGCCACCACAGCAGCCATTTTTAAAACATTGTTATTACTACTCTTATAACTGGATGGTCATATCAACATGGTATTTTACTAAAAGACTTCTTATGATTAGTTGGTCCTAAATGAAAATGGTGCCAATCTTCATAGGATGAAATAGAATAGACTTGATTATAACATAAACATATTTGCGGCCTTTTTAATGGACACTTCTGCATATGTACACCACCAGCATGGCTTCCAAAATGGCAAACTGGAATTTAGAATTTGTTTTACATATACAATTTATTTCCATCAGTGTGGATTTAACTTATTCATTTTAGTTTTAAAGCATCTCCACATTGTATAATTGGTCTATATTGAATGTTTATGGGTCAGTCAAGTCCATATCTGGGTAAGGGGGGTGGGTGAAACATAGCAAGTTTGTGGTATGGAGTTATCATCCTAATTAAATAAAGTTTTAACACCTTGAATAACTTGCAGATCAGATTCTTGGCTTCTGACAACAGTGTTATAAGTTCTTATCATAAATGGAACAGTACTGTAAACCAATACAAAATTACTAATGAGTAATGCTGCAAAAAGGGTTACCTGTACTGTACTGTATGTACTTGCTTATAGGTTGAATCAAACTGCAAACAACAAAGACCCTGATCTGCCATAGCATAATGTTCCTGTAGATCAGGGTATATATATAATTTGTTCTACTGATTACTCCTAACAAACTGCACAGACCCAGATTTACCAATGCATTATGTGATGGCAAATCTGAATTTGTGCAATTTGCAGTTGGACTGACCTTATAAATGAGTATATATGGTAGTTGTGTACATTTTGCATAATAAGAAATTTCAACTCCTCCTTTCCTCACAGTAAATCCTATCAGTCAGAGTGTATAATCTCACAAACACCTGCCTACAACTTTATTCTGAGCATGGAGTAATCTGGAACAAGAAGCATCAATCATATCTTCATTCTCAAAGTGTATGGGGAAAAATGTTGTACTCGAGATGATATTCAGGGTTTGACTAGTAGTTAAACAATGTAGAAGGAGAATATTTCAAAACTTTTTTTGTAAGAGATAATTTCATCACCAATCTTGAATGCATAGCCATAGTCACTAATCATATGTATAAAGCTTATCTGCAGAAATGAAGATAAAAAAAATCAGAAACGTTACTTAACTTTGAGATGTGCAACATTCCTTTTTAGTATCAGGTCATCTTTTATAAAAATTATATTCAGCCGTATGTGGACTATCATAATGTACTTTGGGGTAATGCCTCTAATTCAAACATAATAAAACATTTAAGACTACAAAAAGAAAGCATGTCATTTCATTCTAGATGAATGTATAGACAATTTCCAGGGTGCAATGAATTATATAAATATTATACCAATACATAAAAGAATATTTCTTAGAAAGGCCAAAGTGTCTCAAAAATACATTTATGTCTACCTCAGCAATATCTTTGACCAAAGAGATGGTGATGGTTCTCCAAATTAAGGGCTGTTAGAAGTTAACATTACTCTATACCAAAGCCAAAGAAGGAATTGTTTTTAAAGAACTATGATTATACTGGTCCACTGGTATAGAACAATATTCTCCATGACATAAGGCAGGCTCCTAGCATTTTTTCTTTTCATAATCAGTGTCTCTGAAGGATGAAATCTTAAGACAGTGGAATAGTTCTGATAATACATGTATAAATACCTCATGCTTTCCTCTGCTTGTAGCTCTTTATTACAGACGAATTTTTAAATACAATTTGATGTGTTGTGTATATTTATGTGCTCAGTGGTGCTTGTGCACATGTTCTGGCAATGATTTTCAGAAATAAATCAAGACAATTTTATCACACAGTGCTGTATATACTGCATGTGTTGTGGTATATATTGTACATTACAGAAGGCCTGAAGATAGATAATTTCCTTTAACTAATTGAGTTTCCTTCTCTAAATAAAGTCTTCATGATCATCATTATTATTATTCCCTATTTTCTGCAGTTATATTTTGAGATGATCCATGCTTCAAATCCAGCTGTAGTATTATGGTATTGCCTGGACTATGTTATGCACATTTACTTGTGCACGTATATCTTGCAGCTCACACTAGAAATTAGATTTTTCAAATTTGGTAGAGCTCAAAATCTAATTATTCAAGGAAAGTCTTACAGTTATGACACTAACAGCTGGGCAAAATGTGTTGACAGTAATAAAGAAATATTGTCCTAAATTTGTAATTAATCAGTCCCCAATGACTGCACATCTTGGGAGTTGAACGTTAACCAAAAAGCATATCATGTTCTTAATAAATATATGTACATGTATTTATGTAGTCATGGCAAACTTGAATAAGTATTTATGGAGCAATATAGAATAATAGATGAGAAGTCAAAATTGCTTATGCTTATGAAGGTCACTTTCCCCAGGGATACTGAAATGTCAATACAGATAGTTTCATGAACAATTGGTCATTGAAACTTTGAAATTTTGTTCTTTTTGATTATTTTTTTTTGGTTAAAGTTACAATTCTAATAAATAGTGAATAAAATAAATATGTCTTTCTGCGTTGAAATAAATAAAGTGACTTCAAATAGCAATGTGAAGCCAAGAAGGGAGGGGGTCTGTTTAATTGACTGCTGATTTCGTCATTAACTGCTGGTTAACTACAAGCTAGATGGTTGTTTCAGTACTTCTCATGACATAGAAATAGTTTTTTGACATGACTATTGTGTTATTTATGTTAATGTACAACTTAATATATTCTTAAGTGTGAAATATAGAAAACTGTTGGCAAAATAATTTTTTTCTTATTCTGATATTTTCACATATGAGAAATATATCCTTATATTTTCATATGTAAAAATATACAATTTCCTGCCATATCATGTGATGCTTGATTGTGTGCCTACATAAGTTATTCATGCAGCAACAAAAATTAGCACTTTGTAAGCTTGAACAAATAAATAGAAATTGCATTACATTTCAGACATGGAAATTAAAGTTTTGCTGAAGTTTTATGTGAAGTTATTTCCCCTTCTTTGACAACAGTGATAAACCTGTTGTGATGCACTACTGAATCAAATTTGCTTTATGGTCAGATATGATCAAATAGTTTCCAAAATGACAAAAATGTAATTCACTGCCACATATTTGATTAAACCAATCCCACCACTTTGTTAAATCACCAATATTAATATGATCAGCATATAACAGTAAGGCGAATTTATGAAAGGTGGGTGTTGTGTTGAGCTGAAGAGTGAATTTAATCTTCTAAGCATTGAATCTGGAACAAATTTGGAAGAGAATAAAATGACAATTTTTCTTTTCCTGTCTTAATACCAGATATATTTCATCTTGTGGTACCAAAAACAATATATTTTAAATCATGGCTTTGTGACATTTTGCTTTGTGACATTTTTAAATATCCCTTGTGATAGAGTATATGCTGTTCATAGTGGTACAGACTTCAGAGTGTACAGTCTCTATAGCGATGCTAAGTGCAGAATGTATGCTGTTCATATTGCCACAGACTGCAAAGTGTACACTGTTCATAGTGGTACATACTGCAGAGTATATGCTGTTCATAGTAGCACAGACTTCAGAGTGTACAGTCTCTATAGCGATGCTAAGTGCAGAATGTATGCTGTTCATATTGCCACAGACTGCAAAGTGTACACTGTTCATAGTGGTACATACTGCAGAGTATATGCTGTTCATAGTAGCACAGACTTCAGAGTGTACAGTCTCTATAGCGATGCTAAGTGCAGAATGTATGCTGTTCATATTGCCACAGACTGCAAAGTGTACACTGTTCATAGTGGTACAGACTGCAGAGTGTACACTGTTTATCGTGTTGCAGACTGCAAAGTGTACACTGTTTATCGTGTTGCAGACTGCAAAGTGTACACTGTTCATAGTGGTACATACTGCAGAGTGTATGCTGTTCACTTAAAATAATAAGGAAAGGCAAATATAATCAACATTTTATTGGCTTTTTCACAAGTTCCTGCAGCAGTCTTTGGCATTATCTGGTAATAATAATTGTGCTATATTTATGAAATTAGACAATAAAATCTTTATCACTATTACACCTCTGCAGATATGAGTTGTGTGTTTTATGCTCTTACATTCGCATCATTTACAACCATGTTCTAGATCTTGTTCCTTGGTTTTCTAATAAATTTTCACGTAAAATGCAGCATAGCCTTGAAAAGCCATTTTTAGAGATCTTCAATTATTGCATAGTTACTGCTACAATATTTTTAACTAAATTTTATTAATAACATTTATTTGACTAATACATTATTTAGAATTGTTTGACTAATGAAGTTTTTAGATTCATTTCTCTGGTGGATTTCAAAGTCACCTTATATATGAAATGCTACAAAATCATTTGATTTGGATATAGTTAAGTGTTCTTTCATTTGGTTGAAATTATAGGTCCAGAAACAATAGATCTGGAAATTTCAATGTCTTGATGTATTTAAAAAGCATATTTTCATGCAGTTGTGTATGGATCAAGGTTAAATAAGTGCAGAGTTCAGAGCCACTAGATATATGTATTACCAAATGTCCTGACATGGATCTCTTATGCCACATTGTACTCAACACATTTTTGTTTAAATTGAAATGCAGGTTCAGCCATATGATGTCTTTTATTGAAATATCCCTAGAGTGGTACACTGCCATTCATTTTACACTCCAGATACTGAAAAACAAAATATAGTGAATATATTTTAGGCACAGTACAATAAGTAGGAAGTCATTTCTCTTTGGATCTGTGGAAGATGAGGTTGTGGTAACTGGCCTGACTTGCATCGCTAATCGAGTCAAAGAAGACTGCAGTTGGCAGCAGAAAGTTTTAAATAGCTCTGCTGTAGGGATTCTTTATAATTGTGAATATGCAATTTATACAAACCTGCTGTAGCAGACACCTGTATATAAAGGACACGTACTCATACAGGACATTTTCAAGCCTCTTTGTAATATAGTAAATCATACCTGTTGCTGTGGTGTAGCTGGTATTTTTCTGGACAGAAAATACCCTGACCATATGACAAGAATTTGTCCACCCATTAGGGTGAACCTAAAAATTATAGAAGACGAGATCACTCCCAGTCCACCCCATAGATACATTTCCCATGTGCACTTTTGTTCATTCATTTTCAGTCACATGGCTGTAATCTTGGCCTTGTTGACATTGATGAAGAATCACCTTCACTTTACATTGATTTTACTATGTGCATTGTCCTCAGTTTAAATCTCTCTCTCTCTCTCTCTCTCTCTCTCTCTCTCTCTCTCTCTGTGTCTCTCTCTCTCTTGTTTTATCACTTGTTTGGGTGCACTTTGTTTACTGCCTTGCATTTGATTTTTCTAACCCCACAATGTTGTTAGCGTAATTATTTGGTAGTGAACTGTTTCTGGATATGGTAGGTATTTTATTAAAATATCCCTATCCATGCCTAATTGGGTTTACAGACCTCATTTTGACTCATTTTATTGTTTTATAATTATGAATCATCGTAATTCATATTCCCTTATTGTGAATTGTGCTAATTTTATACTCAGAAAAGCAGGTTGCACACCACTCTTTCCCTTCATACCATGTGTTTGGTTATGAAACAATGGTTCATTCTCAAAATTAGTATCACATCATTTTCTGGATATTATCCTTTTTTGTTAGCAATCTTCAGTAGCCCAGGTGGTTAGAGTGTCAGCATTGGATGCGGAAGGTAATGTATTCAAACCCTGGCTAAGCTGTACCAAAGACATGAAAATAGTACTGACAGCTGCAGTGCCAGATTAAACCTTGTGGAGGCTCCTAGACAGTCAAAATCTCGGGGCCCCCCTCACAAATTATCTCTTAATACTTCAAGATCAAATCAATGCAAAATATTATTTTGATCCATTGTCGGGGGGCCCCAACAAGGCGTGGGGCCCATAGGCCGGTGCCTACTCTGCCTATTTGGTAATCCGGCACTGGACAGCTGCCTCGCTAGGCATTCAGCATTAAGAGGTTAGTGTTAAGACTGGTTAGCCTGGTGTCAGGATAATGTGATGGGTGGGACATCATGCTACATGTCTGCAGCATGATGCTCCACTGCTAGACATCACTGTAAACTGTCACACTACAAACATCGTAACGATAAGACTGAAAAATTGTTAAAGCTATGTTAAAAATCCAAATCACACACACACACACACACACACACACACACACACACACACACACACACACACACACACACACACACACACACACACACACACACACACACACTTCTAATTTTCAGTACTAAGCTGAGCATTGCTCACCTTTTGAATTAAAACATCAGTGATTTAATTCTTTGTTACAACACCTAGATAAGGTGACTTCTTGCCATCATATTTAGCTGTCCTTGCACTACAATTTTTGGGGATTTTTTTTGCACATACATACATGTATAAATAGATGGAGAGTAAGTTGTACCATTTGTTAGGGATGAGCAGCACCCTCATCATTGTGTGAGGGCAGAGAGTGATTCACCCCCTCACTTGAGTGAGGAGCAGCACCCTATCTTTTTCACTAGGACAGAGATTGAGTTGCACCTTTACCTCAGGGAGGAGCAGCACCCCTTCCATTCAGAAAGCAGAGACTTAGTCACAGCCCTCTAAGGGTGTGCAGTACCCTATACACACCCACAGCTTACTGTGGGCTGAAAGTGAGTCATGCTCCCCACCGTTAAGGAGACACCAGAGCCCTTTCAGCCCCTGGGGCCTGTTGTCAGTGATAGGATCAAGCTACTCAGTAATAGGAGATTTGTGATCTAAGTCAGACCAGGGGAAGGGTCATGCTACAGATCTGAGTTGCATTACCGGTGACCAAGTACTGGGAATTAGTCAAGGGTTTATGAGTACCAGGCACCAGTCATTAGAGTCCCTTTAGTACAGGGATGGAGATCAGGTCAAGACCCCAACTCCTGCTAAAGAATGCTATTTCATACCACATGGCATTGGGAATTGGCTTGCAAATGCCAGATTAGGGAAGGGGATCAGATTGGCATACCCTTGTCCCTATTATTGATCTGAATCCCTATGGGATGTGGGGCATTCCACCACATGGAAGTGATTAGCCCTTTCCCAGTATACAGTGATGGATTTTAGGATCTAAGCCACATGGTAGAGACATCACTGCTGTAGGATGTGGACCTATATCTTCTTACGAAGTTGTGTCACAAAAAAGGAGAGCGATGGACCTTCGTCCCCAAAATGCCCCAGGAGGGTAGATTACAGAACAGGCCAATGTGCCACCCCTTTCCTTCAGGTTCTCTGCCTCCTCTCACCTAGTGTCCAGGCAGTAGAGGAGAAGGAGAGCTGGGCTTTTGACAAAGTGGTAAATAAGGTTTGCCATCTCTTGACCTGTCATCTGTGTCCCATTCGTTCAAGTTTTGGAAAAACTTTTTGGGTCAAACTCTCAACCAGATCTCTTGCTGCTTCCTCACGTGATTATGATGATTTCCCAGAGGTTTATCAAGGGACAAGAGTTTGCTAAACAAGGTAAGGGATGGTCTATCCCTACCACTACATTGCAACCCTTGGTCACCACATCTAGCTACAAGGTTCATATCCCTTCCTGGCCCATAAACCTCCAACTTTGGATGCTGTTGTGACTCAAGTGCTCATTTCTGTGGGGACCTGTACTAGGTCAAGGAGGAACCAACCATTTTTCAGCAGTCACCTTCATCCTGCTGAAAAAGAAATCTCTATAATCAAATGCTCTTCATCATTTGTTGGAAGCAGTGGCAAAAACTTACAGGCACACATTATCCTTGTCCATGGACTGTCAGAGGACACATCCAAGTCTTACTAGTATACTGTAAGAACCGTCTGAGGACTACCTTGTTGGAAGCTCTTTGGAGGGATCCTTCCCTTCATGATTAATCAGGATTTGAGAGACCATCCACCCATTCCCTCACAAAGGCCTTGTGAGGAAGTTTGCAGGCCTTTCCCCTTTTCCTAAGGACAAGGGTGGACAATCCTAGAGACTCATTTCCAACAATCCCTTTCCGAGACTCTTAAAGCTTGGCCATCGGAACGGACTCTAACGTACCAGATCTGATTAGGTATTTTGAGTTGCATTGACCAGTGTCTCACTAATGCCTAAATGAAATGTATTTTTGTGTAATGTGGTCTCTTAATAAACCCTCCCCCTTTGGTGAAGTTTCCTTTGAGAACTTTTCCCTCAAGACTGTTTTCTTGCTCCCCTTAACGTCTGTGAGATAAATGAATTAGCTTCATGCCCTTTCCATAGAACAAGGCTGTATAAGGTTTCAGTGGGTATTATGGGTTAGCTTTTCTCCTTTGCTAATCATTTTTGTTTTAGCTTCCATCAATTGATCAACTACCAGTTGAGATTTCCTGTTTTCAGTTACATTTGTGCTGGGGTTGACTTTTAGGTCAGTTAGGGTTTTATATTTTTATTTGGCAGCCTCTAAAGGGTCGTAAGCACCTTTTCCTCTCCATTTGGTGTTCAAGTGATATTTCATGTTCCAAAATTTTAAAGTGGATTGCAATAACTATCAAAAGAATTTACCAGTCCCTTACTGATAGAGACTTTTCGTTCATGAGAATTAAAGCCCATGAGGTTCAGACCATTGCTAACTGATACGCCTCTCTAACTCGTTCGCTCTAACTCATTCATCTTTGGAGGATGAGTTGAAAGCCACATTCTGGCATTCTCACACTACCTTAATTCTCCTCATTTTACTTTTACTTATTAGCTTACCAAAGCAAAGGCATATATTTGGGAGGCCGATAGCCATAGCTCAAAAAGTGACCCATTTGGACACCATCCAACAATAGTATAGGCCTGTTCAATAAGGGTTGTTACCGCCCATAACAATAGGCTCCCTTGAAGAGCTTTTGGTACATTGTAATCAGAAACCATGTGCATGAATTTACAATCCCTATTCCGGCGAGCAATACTCCCATTATGGATGCATCAACTAGCGTGCCAAAATCAACTAAGAAGAGACAACAGTAGTTATAACACACTCTTTTAAGTTAAATAAATCTTTTATTCTCTAGATAGTTAGACTTTGTTTTCTTTCAGAAAAACATCGTGGCTGAACATTTGAGTCAGATAAAATAGTTGGTAACTATTTATATTTTCTGTATTATTACTCACCACCCCCTGCTTTGCCCGTAACATTTGTGTTATCCATAAATATTTTTACTACATATAATTAACGGTGAATGTATAAAAGTATTTCGTAAAATACCATACAATTGGATCAATTAACATCAGATCTTTTTATTTTTTATCATCAGTTATTATAATAGCATGCAACATGTTTAACGTAATAGCATACAGACCATCCTTACTTAAGTGTTGACATAACTTCTAACAAGGATTAATAAATGTTGTTTTCTTTAAATTATCATTGATTGGCACTATATGTTTTCTCACCTCATTGAGGTACACTTTTATGATGGTATTGTGGTTGCTAAGAATGGAGAAGTTTGAAAAGTATTTGGATAACATGTGTTGTGAATCTCGTAGCCCCAACTTGGAGTAAATTGATTTGCTGTTAGGTTTGAAATAAAGAAAAAAACTCTTTGTAAAATTTAGATGAGTTATTTTTGAACTTATTCATTTTGATTTATTATTATATAAGAATTTATTGCAAATGAATGCTCTAAAAATTTTAATATTATTATCAAAATTTCTCTACTTGTGTGATATAAATGCCAAGTATGTATATATAACTATCAGTCTTATATATATATATATATATATATATAATGGTTACGACAAAACACATTACAATAAAGTTCAATTTAGGAGAAAAACTTTGTGAAATATATAATTTAATATAATTTAACAGTACTAGAGTTGGAAACAAATATTATTTTAAGTGAACTACCACCAGATTAATCATTATTAACCAAATCGTAAGAACATAAACAATAGATATAATACCTCCAGTTATATGCAACTTAATAAGGTTACGATGACTTTGTACATCTTATAATAGAATCAATACCTGAACACATAGGAAACCTAATAAATTTACATCTTAACCTAAATGTAAATAGTATAGAAACAATACCGCAAGTGATAGGTACTCTAATTAATTTAAAAGCATTATGTATAATGCCGAATTATCTAAAAGAAATACTATCATACATAAGCAATTTAAAGGTAAGATAACTTTCTTATTTTTGAATGATAAATTAAAAGCAATACCGCAGGGGATAATTAGGAAAATAGGCCAAAACCAAACTCGAATGAATTATGCAAACCATTTTGAATAAAGTTAATTTAATGCAGGCAATAGTTTACCCACCTAAGTATCATTTTTAAGTTACTGTTTCTATTTTTAATTCCGTTTGATCTAAATTTTTTTAAGCAGTCAAAATTAAATCATAGTAACTTATTATGATTGTTTGTTAATAGTTAAAAGTTAACACTTATGCTTTAAAAGGTATTCTCTGCATATTTTTGCTATTTCCATTTGAATCTCTTTTTTTCTTATATCAAACGCTGTATTGTAATATTTTCAATTACATCATGCAAATTATAAGTATACAAACTATCAAAATGGTAAACAATTATTAATTGGCCTAGTAAGCTATTGTAATGCTTCACATATGTGTAATATATCCTGTTTTGCTTTTGTGTATTTCTTCTACCATGCATAAACATGTCGATAATACCTATGTGTTCTTAGTGGATAACGAATATAACATGTTAAAACTGAATTCATTTAATCAGATTCTTAAACGAGTGTAGTTTTTTTAAAATTATTTTTTCATATGAATCTAAAACAATTATTAAATCTTTTATTTGTAATTTTCCAAATTTCATTATATATAATTAGTCAGATTATATCCATTTTAAAAATGTAAAATAATGCTAAATGGAACATATGGAGATATAGATTTGCTCACCGGAAGAGCATTGCATCATGGGTAAATTAGGGGAATTAATAAGTCAAGGGACGTAACAACTGTTATCGAACAAGCCTATAAGCCTCTACAGTGTATTCCTTTTGTTTTGCTTCATTAGTTGTGGGATAAGCAGCTTCCCACTGAACTGGCAAATTTATCTGTGTAATAGCAACAGATTATGTATTACTGATACTAAAATGCTTTGGGGGTGGGTTAAACTAATTGTAATGTAACATTTACCTGTCGCTAATGTCAGATTCCCTCCTACTGCCTCACAATGATGTTCCACTAGTTTAGGAAAGGAATGAAGGACAGTTTGCATGGGCAAGGTAAATTCTTGTCATTTGTCAGAGTCTTTTCCATCCATAAAAGTACCAACTATTCAAAAGCAACACTTAAGTATTACATCATTAAAATTAGTTTTACCCCCCTCCTCACCAGCTCAGCTTAATTTTTCAGTTTCATTACCATTTTCGACTTCCATATTAAGGACACATTGCCATGAAGGACAAATTTTGCCCTTGCAGGCCCAGGGATATAGAATAGACCTGATATGCCCTCCTACAATAAACAATAATAGTATGTGTCATAAGGGGAGGTAACCATTTTACCCCATGATGAATTTGCAGTTGAGAAGGACTTGGACTTTAAAAAAAATGCAATTTATATTTTTTAGAAGTTTGACACTGTAAGAGTTTGAAGAGTTTAATTTTTTATGCTTTTATTTTGCATACATTTCTGGGCATATCCCTATTAACTTACTCAACACCATACAGTGCTGATGTGCTTAATACGTAAATGCATACGTGAAGTCTAGAAGATATACTATCACTCATTTAAATTTTGGTAACACCATGGGGAGAGGGTGACTTTTGCAACCATGTTAAATTTCAACCAGTTTTGTTATACAGTATATAACTTACAGTCATTTCAGTCCATGAAACTTAGTCATGACTGAAATATATCAGCAACTGTTGCTGCAGTATCTCTTAATTTGACTTGAGAAGCTGAAAATTAAGATCACTGCAAGTGTGTGAACCATTTCTCTCTAGAATGTCAAACTTCCAGCACACAATACTAAAGATGGTTTAGAATTAGCATAATCAGCACAGAAAAGTCACATGTATTGATGCAAAGTAAGAAAAAATGTTATTACTCAAAATTAGATTCTATAATATTTCAGAGGTATATTTGTCAATTTTTGACAATTTGTTTTGACCTCTCATCACATAGTGATAAAAGATCTTCAAGCAAGAAATATGGAAGACTATATAGACTCTGCAATGATATCAAAGCATTTCCCATAATAAAGTTAAAATTCTGACTGAACTCATTCAGAGACTGGTAGAAGTCAGTGTTCCAACACCCCAAAAAGGCTGACTTGAAAAAATGTTAAACACCTGAACTGACACCAGAGACTGGTATGTGTCAGTGTTCAAAACAGCCCACAAGGGCTGACATGAAAAAATTGTAGACACTTGAACTGACACCAGAGACTGGTACGTGTCAACGTTCCAAACATTCCACAAGGGCTGACATGAAAAAATTGTAAACACCTGAATTGACACAATTGTTCTTCTGTGTATGCATTCACATCACTCACAAAACATGACATTCAAATTTTGCTGTATCTCATCCATGAGAACATGTCCAGCCACTTGCTGTTAAAGCTTCTTTACTTCTTTGGCTTCCAGTTTTAACTTCCATCATCTCCTTTCATATAACAGAACAGCGAGGTCAGCTTAGGATAGATCAGAAGATTTTTGCAAAATTTGATCAAGAGGTTTGATTTCACAACAGGAGGATTTTAATCAAAACAAGTTTTTGCATACAAATGGACATAAATGAGAACTATTTAATAAATTTCCTTTTTCTATATTGAAATAAGCACATCATATTATCACATTATCACATCAGTCCTTTGACAGTAAAATGCAGCTATTCACACTGTCCTTTCATGTACCATGAACATTGTAATAGCATTGCAGACTGTGTGCCAGTACTGCTCAAGATTGCTGCTATCTTGGTTGAATTTGGGAAGTTCTTCTCAGTAGTGTCTTTATGTTTTAATGTCCATTTGATCTTGGTTGAATTTGGGAAGGTCTTCTCAGTAGTGTCTTCACGTTTTAATGTCCATTTGATCTTGGTTGAATTTGGGAAGTTCTTCTCAGTATGTCTTTATGTTTTAATGTCCATTTGATCTTGGTTCTAATCACTGTAATCCCTGTTTCTGATCACTTACTGGAATATTTTGGTTAGATTTTGGTGTTTTAGCTAGATAGATAACACATGCTTAGATAAGCTTCAAATACTGAAGCCAAATTGACCTGTTTTATGTCACCTGAACACTTCAGTAATAACTAATCCAGCCATAATCTGTTTTATGCCTTTAATACTCTGTGAGTTACTTCTGATCATGCTTAGTATAACCCTCTCAAAAAACTTTACAAACTTAAACCTGCCTTGAGATTCCAAGTAATGTTAATTTTTTTTTAGTTGCTTAAGCTCTTTAGTCTGACTGCAGTACATTGATGTCTTTAATCCTTTCATGATTACCATTGATCACACATAGTATAATCTGATGATTACTTTTAGGTTATTGAGTGTACTTTTTGGTTATTGAGTGTAATTTTAGGTTATTGAGTGTACTTTGAGGTTATTGAGTGTACATTTAGGTTATTGAGTGTAGTTTCAGGCTATTGAGTGTACTTTTAGGTTATTAAGTGTATTTTTAGGTTATTGAGTGTACGTTTAAGCCATTGAGAGTCAGATTAGCAAGTAAAGTGGCATGCTTGTGTAAACCAGTTCATAGTCACATGAAGGAAGTCTTTACCATAAATGTACAAGATTGGAATCAAAGTGTGAAAATAAAATGGAAGACTTTATGGTTTATTAATTCTGGGTATGCAGGAGATTTCAGTGAGTGATGGGTGGGACAAGAGACATCCCTTATCTCAGGGGAAAACCCCTCAGTGGGGAGGTTCACATGTATGCATCTCACTTTCACTTATTCATGATGGGTGATAGTTTACGTAACTTGAGGAAACAACTGTCATTAAATGTTAGGTAATCTGTGGCAGTTTACACCAACAAACTTATTAGACTGGCTGTTGTTAGTATTAAGAACCAATGAAAAAACTTGGATAGGTGCCTTTTGTACTCTCCTAATTTCCTCTGTTTCATTACTTTCACTTGAAACAATTCCACAGTTGTATTTATTGGTATAGCAGAGTCAACAGTGTCAAGTGGAGATTGTGTTTTGATGCTTCATAGCAGTATAGAAAGCAGTATAGATAGTTGTATAGATAGCTGTATAGATAGTAGTATAGATTGCCATAGAGATAGCAGTATAGATAGCACCATAAATAGCAGTTTAGATAGCAGTATAGATAATGGTATAGAAAGCAGTATAGATAGCTGTATGGAAAGCAGTATAGATAGCTGTATAGATAGCAGTATAGAAAGTGGTATAGATAGCCATATAGATAGCTGTATAGATAGCAGTATAGATAGCTGTATAGATAGCCATATAGATTGCAGTATAGGTTGCCGTATAGATAGCTGTATAGATAGCCATATAGATAGCGGTATAGAAAGCAGTATAAATAGCGGTATAGATAGATGTATAGATAGCAGTATAGAAAGTAGTATAGATAGCCATATAGATAGCTGAATAGATAGCCATATAGATAGTGTTACAAGTCTATGCTCTTAAAATAAGTAACAGAAAAGAGTGAAGACAACAAGCTTTGTAAAATTTAACAAATAATTTATTTCCCTAGAATGCAAAGTGAAAAATGAGAAAAAAGAACTTACGGTTTTACAAATTAAGTCCAAAATAATCCAAGAATTAAAAATAGAAGTCCAGGTAATAAAAAGTCCTGAATGAAACTAAGTTCGAGTCCCGATGAAATCTGAAATTGAAGGTGATAACATCTGTAATATCCTACGGCATGCAGATGTGTCAGCAGTCTCTTGTTGAATCACAGAAAATATTATTCCAGTTTTGAATTCAGTATAAATTCCAATAAATGTCTTTATCCAAGAATTTTGTCAGAGCACTTTTGTATTTCCAGGGAAAATAATTACTTGAATTCAATAATTTGAAGAAAATAAAACTCAGCCCAAACTGGTCAAAACATCAGTTATATGACTAATTAAGACGCAAAACAGATTCCCGGATGAGGGTCAAATTTTCATTCTTCTGTGAAAAATAGAAGTTTGTTACCAATTGACATATGCTTAAAATCACGTAGTCCAGGTATCACCTTGATTCAACATAATGATTCTTACTCTGAGAAAGATAAAAAAAATAAAATAAAAGAAAGTTGTTTACCAAAACTGTCACTGATTTTGGAACAAGGTCAGCAACTAGATACAATGTTTCTATTATTAGTTGTTTATATCAATGAAATAAAAAAAAATAAAAAAAGGCAATCAGGTCAAACAGAACTGAACTCAATTTTGGACAAGGTCAAGTCCAGTAAACAATGTTACATTACAATAACATGTAATGGAATAAAAATTTTTTTAAAACTAACAGACAAACAATTAAATTAAATATACATATCAATAGCAGTATAGAAAGTAGTATAGATAGCAGTATAGATAGCTGTATAGATAGCAGTATAGATAGCTGTATAGATAGCAGTATAGATAGCTGTAAAGATAGCAGTATAGAAGGGGATCACTTAGGCATGGCTGTATATACCATTGTATGCTTTCTTGGCAGAAACATGAAGTCTGGTTTAATAGTGTGCAACTATGACTGACACTCGAGGCAGTTCCACCAGTCATATGCAGAACTGCCATCCTATGTACAAGAGTATGCTGCAGTCAATAAATATATTGTTTCCACTAGACAATATCCCACATGTACAAGATTTTCCAGTGGCCTTGTACATACATACATACATACATACATACATACTCTTTGGTCCCATATATGCCCTGTATATAGACTGATTTCTCAGTTTCAGTAATCCTAGAATGCCTTAATCACTAATGCTGATAATTCAGAGAGAAAATATATTTACAATAGAGTAATTTTCTGGCATGAAGAAAGAAGTTAAGATAAATGTTTGAAAGAGCATTTTTTAAGTAATAATTTGGCAATTTACATTCTTGTTGGTTATCAATTTTCATATATTTTGTGGTTGCTATAAGAACAAACTTCATTGAAAACAGTAAGACCAGTCCACAAATATTAAGTTATGACTGGTATCATTTTGCAAACTATGAATCTTCATTGAAAACAGTAGGACCCAGGTTACCAGTCCACAAATATTAAGTTATGACTAGTATCATTTTTTTTTTACAAAACCATGGAGATTGGTACCATGAAGAAAAGGAAGTGTTGGTATTGCTTGATACTTTAATCTTCCAGCATTTTCTTTTTCTTCTAACAATATTATGATTCACTCATCCATAGTATGAAAGAAGATCAAAAATATGTCCCAGAATCCAATTGTAATTTTATGAGTTTTTGCATCTGGAGTAATTCTTAATTCAGTAGTTTCAGTCTTAGTTCATGTGGTTGGTCGTGGGTCCGAATCCCAGTCGAGTCATACCAAAGACTTATAAAAGTGGTACTAGCAGCTGCCTCGCTAGGCACTCAGCATTGGGAGGTTAGTGCTAGGACTGCTCATGTCAGGATAATGTGATTGGGCGGGACATGATGCTACATGTCTGCGGCATGATGCCTCATTGCTAGGCATCACTATAAAATGCCACACTACAGACATTGTAGCAATATGACTGAAAATTTGTTCAAGTTATGTTAAAAACCCAAATGACACACATACGCACACTCAGTCTTAGTTCATCATTATTATTCCAAATTCCCAGAAGTGGAAACTGTCACATTGAAAATCAGAGATAAAGAATCAAAAGAGTTCTATAGGAAACACAAATAAGATCAAACCATGTTGAAATGAAACTTCATGAGCTCCAACTTAAAAATGGACAAGATCGAGTACTGTCATAATACATTGTCTTATAAAAATATGTGTGACATTATTGATACACTATGATTCCAAATAAGGTTTCTAATTAAGAAGTCTTGCATTTTTGTGCAATTTTTGTACATTTGTATGACTTAAGGGTCAGACATCTTACTTAGTTGGTCCATGAGTTAAGTCTTAACGATAAAACTGTTTTAATTTTTTTTTTTTGAGTTAGGTACATAATGCAGAGTTGCGGGGAGCAGCTGGTGTTATTCTATACTCTGATCCACTGGACTATTGCCAGAACCAGTCACAAGTTTACCCTGACACCTGGTGGTTACCAGACTGGGCTGTACAGTTTGCGCATGTACGATACAGCCTGATGGGGGATCCAAGGACTCCTGATTACTTTGCTCTTTGTAAGTCTTTTCACAGAAAATAATTCACACACATACTATATATACTCACTTATAAGTCAAGTCAAACTGCAAACAACAATGATCCTGATCTGCCATAGCTTAATGCACCTGCAGATCAGGGTTTGTGTTGTTTGTTCTACTAATTACTCCTTACAAACTGCACAGACCCAGATCTGCAGGAGCATTATACAACAGCAGATCTGGGTCTGTGCAATTTGCAGTTGGACTTGTCTTATAAGTGAGTATTACAGTATATATCTTACATTTACAAGATGGCTACATCTATGATTGATATTTTTCATTGAGCTCACCAACCCAGTTCTACTTGTCAAGCTAAATTTATATGGAAGCTGGATCAGAATGTGGGAGTGGGGTCCAACCTTGGGATTTGTTATGGTTTAGAAAATGGATGGCATTTACTTTGAAGACATGTGTATCTACATACTTCCATAAAGCCTTTGACAATTATAAATGAAAAGTACTCTCGGTGCTGACAGAATATAATAAATGAATAATAATAAATGAATAGTAATAAATGAATAATAATAAATGAATAATAATAAATCAATAATAATAAATGAATAATAATAAATGAATAGTAATAAATGAATAATAATAAATGAATAATAATAAATGAATAGTAATGAACAATAATAAATGAATAATAATAAATGAATAGTAATAAATGAATAATAATAATGAATAATAATAAATGAATAGTAATAAATCAAAAATAATAAATGAATAATAATAAATCAATAGTAATAAATCAATAATAATAAATGAATAGTAAAAAATGAATAATAATAAATGAATAGTAATAAATGAATAATAATAAATGAATAATAATAAATGAATAGTAATAAATGAATAATAATAAATGAATAGTAATAAATGAATAGTAATAAATGAATAATAATAAATGAATAGTAATAAGTGAATAATAATAAATGAATAGTAATAAATGAATAATAATAAATGAATAATAATAAATGATAATAATAAATCAATAGTAATATAAGAAAGTCTCTAATTTTACTACCTATATTGAAATTTGTGTAAGTTTCCAGAGTTTTTGTATGTGGGGTTTCTCTGTGCATACTTTGTAAAAAGATTATAAATTTATCAAGACTGCCCTATTAATGCAGAATTTTAATAGCTAAATTGACAGTCTTTTTTTTCATTTCAGCTGGAATATACCAGGTTCCAGAAGACATCTCTCAATATCCCAGCATTCCTGTGCAGCCAATCAGTTACAGTGATGCCAGATACCTTCTCAGGTAGCATCTGATTCACCATGCTGAGATCACTCTAGTAACAAACACTCACCTGTGACTTTGCACAACATTGTGTCAGAGTAGAAATCCTGAAATCCCAGTGTATGTAGGACATGTCTGGTAGATTAAAGTTTTGACCAGCAGAAAACTCATAGCAAACAGACATCGGTCATAGAAGTTCTTAAATGTCACTATATTAACTTGCCTTTGATTTATTTATTCAGTAAAATGCAGAAATAAGCACATCAGCAAAGTAAAATTAAAAAAAGTCACTAGGTCTGATTTACAGATTGTTTCTTGATGAACAATAAAAATGTTACCGACTATACCTAATTCAGAGTTGACTTGGTCTGTTATACACATTGTTTCTTTGAGGTGTCACTGACTAACC
This sequence comes from Megalonaias nervosa, assembly GCA_016617855.1. Taxonomy (NCBI): domain Eukaryota; kingdom Metazoa; phylum Mollusca; class Bivalvia; order Unionida; family Unionidae; genus Megalonaias; species Megalonaias nervosa. The sequence goes on from JAECUM010002801.1 coordinate 176,401, forward strand.
TTGATTGGTCACTATGTTTGCTATTGTTTAATTACTCTGTAAGACTTAAAAAAATGTGAAAGCTTAGTTCCTGGACTTATTAAATAATAAAAAAAATATAATTGTATAATTGCCATAGAGTCTGTACTTTAGAAATTACATCAGTCCCTCACACCACATGGTTTGTGTCAGCACATGATACCTTCAGAACGAAATATGTGAAGCCTAGGCCTAAATTAAAAAAACAGAGGTACTAGAAACAACTAATAACTTGTTTTATCATCCTTCAAGATTTATTTAGGGAACTGATTAAGTAAACCTATACCATCCAACTTTACTGGAATTGCCTATAAATTAAGTTTTACATATTTTTGAGGTACTATGTCAATTTGTCATAAATTAATAATTGATTTTAAAAATGGAGTGGAATCAAGTACTGTTATTGAGTGAAATTCGATTGAATAGTTTCTGTAGAATAATTTTCTGAGAGAAAAAATGATTTTTGTAATTAATTAGGTTGACAGGAAACCAGTTAATCATGGAATGATTATAATAACGTTAAAGCAGAAGCAAACTTGGCACTGAAAATGACACATTTTCTTGTATATTTAGCCCTACAGGTCATAGACCAGAAGAGTTTATAGGTTGGCCTGTTGTCCAGTGGCCATTATCCACTGACCCATCTGTTAGCATAAATAATTACTACTGCTTCTTCCAAACTAATTGGAGGATTGTCATGAAACTTTATGTACAGATTCATCAAGAAATCTTCTTGGTCCTAAATAAATGGTATTGATCCGACCATCTGTATGTCTGCCACTACTCCACTACAGAAAGTCATGTCAACACCACAGGACTGCTTATGATGTCTAATTTGTTCTAAATGAAAATGGTTCTGCCCAGACATCCAATACAGCGACTACAGTGACCATTTTGAAAATCCTGTTACTGCTACTTTAGAACAGAAAGTCAGATCAAAATGTTGTTGTTTTTTTTTCACCAAAAAGACTGCTTATGATGTCTAGTTTGTTCTGAATAAAAATGGTTCTGCTCAAACATCAAATATGGATCACAGTGGCCATTTTGAAAATCTTGTTTTCACTACTTAACCTGAATGGATTGTCATATATCGACATGGGGTTGTTACTGACAGACTGCTTATGAAGTCATGTTGGTTCTAAATGAAAATGGTGCTAATCTGACATCAAATATAGCCATCACAGCAGCCATATTGAAAATTGCTGTTGCTACTTATTGCTGATGTTTACAAAGAAATGGGGCACATTTCATGTATACTTGTTATTTCATGTTTGCTTGTTATTTCACATGTGCTTGTTACACCATGTATGCTTGTTATTTCGTGTATTAAGAATGTCACAACATTTTGCTGTTGTTTTCCACATGAGCTTTCACATGTTCTGATATGTTGCATTGAGGGTTACAATTTTTTGTCATAACTGACAAATCAAATTGGCCATTGTTTATTTACACAAGCAGTGTCTCATATCAAAGGATTAGTTCTTAGAAATACAAATGTGTTAGGCATGGTATAGATATATTTTATATATTAACTCATTAACCCCTGGAGATATTTGTTATTTTCACCTGAAATGGGAGTAGGAAATGCATTTTGGTGGTTACTTCTGAATACATCCAAAACATCGGATTCCAAGAGATTTTTGTTTAGCCAGATGCCTAGTTGTGTTAGAAATGCCATTTGTCATTGGCAGTTTCACTCGCTCATGTGCAGATGGGTACAAGTTTGCTTTCTTTTTTTTTTCTTTTTTTTATCACTTATTGGATCCATCATTTTCATGTATTGGGCACTTTTTTTTCTCCAACTCCCGAACTTATCCTACTTTTTGCAAAGGTTCACCTGTCTGTATGCAGTTTAGACTGCTCTGCCTTAGATCTCAGGCCAAAAAGTCTAAAATCTGGACACAAAATCCAATTCCAACAACAGGTGAATTTTTGGTGTAAAAAATGTTGGGTCTCAAAAAGTATGTTTTTTCCTGCATATTATGCTATGCAAGTAAAAAGTCCAAATTATTCAATATCATTTGTAGAGCTACATCTGTCTACATTTCTGTAATACCACCCACTTTGGTGTATCTTAAATGATCTTGACACTATGGAGCTCAGAAGTAGGGTACAACCTCATGATGCATAAATGTGGTGCCAGAGGTTAATAGTGCTGAATAAAAACTTAAGAAAGTAAAATTCAAAGATGATTAGATTTGCACATTGTTTCCTTGTGTACAATCAATACAGGTGTCACTGACTAAACTTATTACAGCATAACTGTTTGAGGGCTATACCAGTTACAGCTAATTAATGGGGGTAGAGAAGGGAAAAATAACCTATAATTGAATGGTTGTCTCAGGGTCTATACTACCAATGTTACAATAATCAGTCACTTACACCATGTACTTGTTAACAATGTGGTGGTGTTTTGGCACCTATCAGACATTTAGGGCAAAATTTCTATGGACTAGGACCTAATTAGCCTGAAAAAAGAAGACTGTTAATAACCTTTATTATCATCCTACAATACACATTAAATTTTTGAAGACCTGAGAAATAACACTTTACCACTTGATTTAAGCCGTAAATTAAGTTTTACATATTTTCAGTGTAATAGGTCTGCTTGTATAAAAAAATTAATGATTTTTAAAGCATTCATGTGGCATAAAATATTCATTCATTTTCTGGAAGAAATTTTTTTTTTTTATAAAGAAATATTTCATAGAAAACTAGTGTAGTATGGAAAAGCAATACAAAACATTTAGCAGAAGATAATCCAGAAACCAAAATGACACATTTTCTGATATTTTTAATAACTAGATGTATCAATGTTTTCTTATTTGTTGAACTTTTTATATCTCCTTTGAAAGCTTTTATAATAATTTCAACAAATATCTGGCCACTGTGTTAATTTTCTCAAAATAATGTCTGACAAGAGCCATGAGAATTTCAGGATCCCTGCTGTATAGCTTTGTAACTGGATCTGTGCCTTAATCATGTTATCTCCAGTATTGCATTATAATGAATGATACATCATAAATGTGAGCTGTCCTGTACTTAATACTGTATTTTCAACTTTATTTACAGCAATATGAAAGGACCAATTGTCAGAAACGACTGGTTTGGTGGACTGAATATAACCTATAGACTGGGTCCTGGATATATTGATGACAGGTAATATAACATTCAGTAATGTGATTTGTTGATATTTGTGTTGAATTGCTAGTAGTCACTTACATGAGTGACTTTTATTGAAGCTGAAGAGCCATATAAATCCTCTCACCCCCACCCCAACTCCAACCCCACAAAAGATTATGTAATAATTTTGATTCATTTAATTTTTCTGCCCAGAAACAATAACAGATGACAAGTGTTATGTATATGTAATTTAATTATTTGTTGGTTTTAAATTGTTTTATTTTTATGTTATTGTAATGATAACTGTATCTACTGGATTTGATATTTATTTTTTTGGGAAATTCAGTTCAGTTCTGTTTGACCTGATAAACAACCAGTAGTAGAAACACTGTATCTATTTGCTGTCCTTGATTCAGAACCAGTGTTAGTTTTGAGTAAACAACTTTTTTTATTATTTTTTTTATTTTTGTTTTCCCAGAGTAAGAACCATTGATTTCAGTTAAGGCTATATACTGAATACGCATTGTTAGGCATATTAAAAAGTTTCTACATTGTTCTAGAAAATGACCATGTGACCCTCATACGGGAATCTGTTTTGCATCTTAACTTACTGTATAACCCTTTTCTTCATAAGAAGTAGCCAGTTGGGCTTTATACCTTTGATACTTAAAGGTGTTTTGTTGTGACCAGTTTGAGTTGAATTTTTTTTATTTTATGGAATTAGTGATTCTTTCCCTGGAAAATACTAGTGCTCATACAGAATGCTTGGACAAAGACATTCACTGAAAAATATTCGGAATTCCAAACTGAAATATTATTTTCTGTGATTCAACAAAGAACTGTTGACACATCAGTAGAAAGCTGACTATCGAAGACATCATCGCCTTCCATCTTGAATTTCATCGGGATTTGAACTTTGATTCATTAGGACTTTTCATTGATAGGACTTCTATTTTTTAATTCTTGGATTAATTTTGGATTTGATTCATAAACCATATGTCCTTTTTCTCATTTTTACCTTGTTTTTCTAGGGAAATAAATTATTTGTTAAATTTTACAAAGCTTGTTGTCTTCACTCTTTTCTTTTTACTTTTGTACGAGCCTAGACACATAACACAAGAGAAGCACTCTACGATTGTTTCATACATTTCATTCTCAGAACTTCATTGCAGGCAACATTTTAAAAATCATTCACACGCTGTGAGATTATGGTATGCATGTAACAGAACCAGGACATTGTCTTGGTAGATTTCAAAATTTTGATCAGTAGTTTGCTTCTCAATACGTAAGAATTTTTTTGGACAGAGATATTGTACATTTTAAAGAGAAACCACAAGCGCATTCGTTGCCATAATGTATGCTGTCCATGTTATAATCAAGCAGCATGTTTGGAACATGAATCAGATTCTGATGTCAGTGTCACATTAATAATTAATTAAAAGGAGTAAGGGTAGAGTCAATCAAATAAAAAAGGAAGAGTTTGTACATCTTGTAGTTCACTACACAGATATTTTAATAAAATTCACAAGCATTTTTAATTCGCAGGTTCACTGCCTGGTGACCACTGATGACATTCATTCATAGTGATTATTAGGCTCACACTTAGCAGTCTGTCCATAGTTTTCTGGTCTAAATTGCCCCTTAAATCACAGTATATTTGGCAAGGAAGGGAGAATATCCATCCTGTACCAGCATTAGAATGATGCAATGATAGAACTTTTGATCTAGTCTCAAATAAGGCCTTCAAAAGTTGGCGTGTTTCTTACAGAAAAATCATTGTCTGTATACAGCGGTGTCTGCATATGCATCATTGTATCATTTCTTCCTCCATGTACTTTTTGAAAATCTACTTTGAAACTTTTGCTACTTGTCTGCACACACTCAAACTCTGATTTCCAAGTATTATTAAACTTCTTGTAAAATTTCTTAGGTATTAGGGATTATTTTTAGTAGAGAAAAAAATGTACATTTCGGCATTTCAACATGAACTGACATAAAAGAAATAAGAGATACCCTGAAAATTTCTCTTTAAAAGTCTTAAAAAATACAAGTAAGTATGAAATGTTGTGAATACAGGGGACCTTGCATGTGTGTCTATCAGATATGACAAGTGTGAAATACTGTTAATACAGGGGACCTTGCATGTGTGTCCATCAGATATGACAAGTGTGAAATACTGTTAATACAGGGGACCTTGCATGTGTGACCATCAGATATGACAGATGTGAAATAATGTTAATATAGGGGACCTTGCATGTGTTTCCATCAGATATGATGAGTGTGAAATACTGTTAATACAGGGGACTTTGCATGTGTCCATCAGAAATGACAAGTAAGGACGAAAGTATTCCAAGTTCAGATTGAGACACAGAATAACGATTACAGTTTGAGGTTCATGTCGTATGCGCATTTATTCATCATCACAGGGGCACATATGGTTGCTTACAATTTACTTGTCATACATGTACTATATAATAATACAAGGGAGACACTTCTCTCCTTTCTCACGTGACCTATTTAAAAATCATTGCTGATATTTAAAGCTAGACCATCCTAACTTCGTGCCTGTCTATGGTTCATGCCATTTTCTTGTGACTTAAATGTGCATGTTTTGAGATCCTGATGACATTAACTAGGTCAGTACCTTTTGTCAACAGTGACAGTATGCAATGATTAAGAAATATTTGAAAATATTTTTTAAAAATATGTACTCCAATTCAAATAAAAGAAAGCACAATATAAATGTCCGGTTTAACTAATGCCATTTTTGCCTCAAGTTTGTGGCCCTGGAGCAAGTATTAGCTGTTCAAGTTCATGTTTGTGTATTGGACTGTTTTTTTTTATTAGCAGGAAACCCAAGACAGATATTTTTGTCACGGCAAAGGCAAAACGAAAGCTTGGTTATCATAATGTGCACTTCTTATACCTTGTTAGGAAAAAATGATCGAAATGGACAACTATACAGCATTAAATTTTTCACTGAAATATTTAAATATAAGGGAAATCTTTGTTATTTAATAATACTGAGAAAAAAAAATCTAACAAAAATTGATAACGTGTAAGTATGGTAATTTTTGCATTAATTTTACTTGAAACAGTTCCAAGAAAACAGATGGGATTCTTGAATGTGATACCATTGTCATAGATTCATTCTATTTTTATACTACCTACATAGCAGACCAGTCTAAACTGAAAGCAAATGGCACCAGATATATTAAAAAAAAAACAAAATAGGGCTGTATCAATGCAACTGTTGGATGTTATGTGACTGAAAAATGTTAGAGGAGAGGGATTTTATTAAACTTAAAAACACGTTGCATCGGACCATCATGAAGAGATGAACCATGGCAGGTTGAGGATACTACAACAGTCATCATTTGTGGACTTTACAACTATTCACAAAAGTTATTGTAGACATGTAGACTCGTTAAAGTGAGTGTTATGCATAAATAATTTATTGATTTCTTTTGTGTCTCTTGTATTAGCTATTAATCCACACGGATTTAGCCAGTTTGTAACAAAAATTTTAACTGCAGATCCAGATAAGTAGCAAAAATAAATATAAGTTAAATAAAATAAATATGTTTGTTTTCATACAATTTTCTGTAATTATGGCATGTAATATATAGATTGCTCTTTTTCTGCTCAGATTACGCTTGTTGCCACTTATATTAGTAATAAATTACATTTATACCTCTCTTGGGGGTTGGCATATGTGCACCTACAACAAAGCAGTTCAAATTCACATTTAATACAATTTCCCTTTGATCGGGTACCTGGGTAACTGATTGCTAGGATTGACGGGTACCTGGTAGAAATTTTCCAAAATTTTGACATCTCTAATGACAAGTGTGAAGTACTGTTAATACAAAAGATTTTGCATGTTTGTTCATCACATATAACAAGTATGAAATACTGCGAATTAATTTTTTTTATCAGTTTACATGGTTTTTTCAATAGGATATTTTCATTGGTTCTTAAATTCATGCATTTGTATAGAGGTTCAACTGTTTCACAAAGAATTATTTGGGAAGGAGTCCAACTATTTCCACAAAGAATCATTTGGGAAAGGGTCCAACTGTTTCCACAAAGAATCATTTGTGAAGGGTCCAACTGTTTCCAGAGAGATTCATTTGGGAAGGGGTCCTACTATTTTCATAAAGAACCATTTGGGAAGGGGTCCTACTGTTTCCACAAAGAATCATTTGTGAAGGGTCCAACTGTTTCCACAAAGAATCATTTGTGAAGTGTCCAACTGTTTCCAGAGAGATTCATTTGGGAAGGGGTTCTACTGTTTTCATAAAGAACCATTTGGGAAGGGTTCCTACTGTTTCCACAAAGAATCATTTGTGAAGGGTCTAACTGTTGACACAAAGAATAATTTCTGAAGGATCCAACTGTTTCCACAAAAATAATTTGTGAAGTGTCCAACTGTTTCCACAAAAAATATTTGGGAAGGGTCCTATTGTCTCCACTAAGAATCATTTGGGAAGGACTTCTGCTGTTTCCACAAAGAGTTGCTTAGGAAGGACTCCTACTGTTTCCACAAAGAATCATTTGGGAAGGGGTCTTACTGTTTCCACTAAGAATCATTTGGGAAGGACTTCTACTGTTTCCACAAAGAATCGCTTAGGAAGGGCTCCTGCTGTTTCCACAAAGAATCATTTTGGAAGGGATCCTACTGCTTCCACAAAGAATCATTTGTGAAGGGTTCCTGCTGTTTCCACAAAGAATCATTTGGGGAGGAGTCCTACTGTTTTTACACAAAGAATTGTTTGGAAAGGGGTCCTACTGTTTCCACAAGGAATCCTTTGTGAAGGGTCCAACTGTTTGCAGAAGGAATCTTTTATGAATGGATCCTACTGTTTCCACTTGGAATCATTTGTGTAGAGGACCCATTGTTTCCACAAGGAACTCTTGTTTGTTTTGTCATTAAATTCATGATTGATATCAACCCACATAAATTATTACACTGCAAAAATGAGTGTAATTAATTGTATTTGCTGAAGAAGTTTAATAAATAAAACATCTTAATGAAATTTATGGAGCAGGTCAAAAAATTTGTAAATTTGGTGGTGAAAATGGTTTATACAATCTTAAAAAGTCATTGAAATTGAAGATTTGCCTTGAAAACTCCTTGAATTTTAAAATAATTGGTTCTATCCTTGTAACCTACTTGACTGTATTGAAGAACATTTTGAATTTTTCCACATACTTCTTGAATTTATCTGAGGGAGTACAAATTATTAAAACTGAATATATCACTTCTAAACTTCAGAAATATTTTTGTATTTTCCAAAAATAATTTATAAATAAAACAGAATAAAATTGGATGGCTCAAATCATACACAAGTAGTGCCCCTTTTGCTGTATTGGAATACTATTAAGTTCTGTCTTTTCATCTTTTGTACCTATTTATACAGTACTGCAGTAATGGCCTTGGCAAACACAGGGCCCAA